>JAODOY010012750.1:0-13292 GCA_025399855.1 Forbesichthys papilliferus | reverse complement strand
TACACTCACTTTGTCACGACAAGACCCTACTTTCACGTGTGTGTCTATCTAAGGACTACACGGTAATATTACGCCACCAGAACAATCTGTTGTGACATGTGTTTTTACATGATCATTTAACACCCAAAACCGGAGATGAACTGCATTTAACTATTAACCATTGTTTTCTGTTTTGGCTCTGGTTACTACATCTAGGCCAGTGACCTATGTGTGCGGAATATATTGAAGCAGCTCGCCAATTACGTGCAGTTCCTTAGCCTGAGTGGATGCTATTGGTTGTCCGGCTCCACTATGGAGCATCTGGTTCGCTGCCGGGCCGTGAAGCAGCTGGATCTCAGTGGCTGCCGCCTTACTTCGCTGCGCCTCTCTCGGCTGCTCTCGTCCCTCTCTCTCCTAAAAGCGCTGGCCTTCGATGTGTCCCCAGGCTTTAACTCAGCTCAGCTCAGCTCAGAAGCCGTGGACTCATTAAGTCGTCTGTCTGAGCTGAAACAGACACTGCTGACACCGAGCTATGGTGTGGTGCCCTGCTGTGCCCAACTGCAGAGGTTAGACCCCACCTGATTACTGGGGGCTTCTCTCTGATGATACAATGATGCATTAAAGGTGGAGTCAGAGATTGTAAGCGAATACTCTTTTTGTCAAATTCATCGAATATCTCCTCATGGTCTACTAGCTGTCTGTCCTGTGTGAGCTCTGGAAAAACAAAATGGCGTTTCTTACACAGCCCTGGCTCTGTAAATGGGAACACAAAGTGGTGAAGACCGCACCACACTATCCCAGATTTGGCAATGCTGTGTCCAGTTTTGGGGGGCGGAGCTTCTGAGGGAGCACCCTGTTGCATTGGAGGGAGAGGTGTGTTTGTTTTGATTGAGTTTAAATATCGAAATATTTTCTTTCTGCAGCATCGCTGACTCCACCTTTTAGGATGAGTGCCATTGGCACTGAGAACATTGTTTAAGTGACAGCGATTATAAGCCAGTAGCTTCTTTATGCTACCAGTCTAATACCACAACACTGCGTTTCGCAGATTTAAAAATATGTGCACTGACATTTGTGTTACAGCTGTACGTGTGTGGATTTCTGCATTTAGGTTGGCACTGCAGTTTGATATCCCAGATGTGACCAGAGAGGGAGTTGGCGTCTCCTGCCAGTTGATGGTGGGCCAGAGTAGTGTGCCACATTACCAACAGCTAGAGGAGTTCAGTGCTAGACTAGCACCAGGAGAGGTAGCAGTGTGTGTGTGTGTGTGTGTGTGAATTCTTCAATAATACTGTATGTGATATATGAATGACTTGTAATGATGTACCTAATGACGTGTGTCCTCAGGTAAATCAGACCTTGCTTCTCCTCTACCTGGCTGTGTTCAGCGTGCATATTCCCGAGCATCTTCGAGTCTTCCTTGTGTCAATTCCTGGTCCAAACCCCGCCCACTGGCCCGCCGCCACCTCATTGGCCCGCAGCTTGGGTCACCACGGTGACCTGGACGCCCTGCAGCTCCCTCGCTCCTGGTTGGATTGCCCCTCTCTGGAGCGTGCGCTGCAAGGCAGCAGCCCCAGGCACCTGAGCTTCAGCCGCTGCCCGGCGCTGTGGCCGCTGGCCTTCAGGTGCCTGCTGGACGGCGGCGTCAAAGACGCCTCGCGGCTCCTCAGCCTCAACCTGAGCGGAATAAGCCACGCCCACTACCCGGAGTGCAGCGGGATACGCGGCGGAGGCGAAGACCAGCTGGTTTCCGGGACGATGAGCAGATTGGCGGCGGCCTGCTCGGAACTCAGGCACCTGAACTTGACTCACACGCACTACCACCATGAGGGCGTGCCCGGCCCCGGCGGTGAAGCACACCTGTGCAGCAGCCTGTCAAAACTCAGCCACCTGCGCTCCCTTGCCCTGCCGGCCTGCGCCCTGTCCGACGGCTCCTGTACACCCGCCACGCACACCACCACGCCTTCTTACCCCTTACTGGGGCTGAAGAAGGCCCCGCGCACGGGTCTCCAGAGCTACAGGCCAGACTCGGAGCCGTCTCTCCCCAGGGACAGCACCGCAGGGCTGGCCCAGCTGTTGGCCGGCTGCCCTCTCCTGGAGGTCTTGGAGCTCACCGGCCACGGCTTCATCTCCGCTCTGCCGCGACTGGAGCCGTGCGCCCGCGCCTGTGTCGAGCCGCGCGGTATGTGCGCGTGGGCTCGGGGGGTCGGCGACGCACACATAGCGTCGCTGGGGGCATTGCCACGGTTACGGCGCCTGGCGCTGGCCGGGCTGCCGGGGATCCTCAAAGGGACGGGGCTGGTGCAGTTGGCCAAGAGCTGCTCAGATCTGCAGGCTTTGTCACTCGCCAACCTGGGCTCTTTAAAAGCCATGGCCTACACCGCTGCACTGCTGGATACACTAAGACACTGCACACAGCTACAGGAACTCCGGTTAGAATGCATTTCTCTCTGTGTGGGGGAATTGATTACATACAGATGTAGCCTATAGGTCCACTGGACTACATTCATCAAACAAGCATTTCGTTTTCTCCTGGTAACTGAGTCTCTCCATACAGGCCAAAACAATAAATACACTTTATATTGAAATTTAAAGGAAGTGTCTTGTTATCAAAAGGTGGTACATTTGGGTAACTCCTTAAAAACACCAATTACTATATACACTGTATACTAAAAGCTGTTTTTAAACTGTGTGTTATTTCCTCTGGGTGTGTAGGTTGGAGCAGCCTTATCTGAACGCTAATTCGTTCTTCTTTGAAGCGTTGTCATGTTGCACTCGTTTGCAGCGCCTCTGCATCGTCTCACGCAGTGGAACCTTTGACCCCGTTGCCACGGAAACCTATGTGGAGCAATGCCGGAGCATCACTGTGTGTCACATGTTCATGGGCGGGACCTTGGTGGCATGTCGTACGCTGCAGAAAGCCTTGCTAGATAGGTGTGTGTCTGGTGATGGTGTTCTGCACTTAACCTATACTGCTGATTATGTTGTCACATGTATCGTGCTCTCTTTCTCCTCGCCTTACTAGGTTATCTGCTGAGCGGCCAGCGTTGAATGTGGTCATCTATCCGTTACAACACGAAGACCTGCCCATGGTGATTAGAGATATGCCTTTAACACTCTTGGATCAAATAACCTTATTCCAAAGCCAGGTGGCTCAAGGCTCACCGCTATCGGCATGGTGACACCGTCGGCTGTACCGATGAAGAGACAGAAGTTTACAACAATGATTGGTACACTATAACTAAAGGACCAGTGTGCTTGACTGGTTTCGTAGCAAGAAAATAAAAGTAATCTAGCAACTATTAATTTACTTTTTACTGGTATATCGTCGGCTGTTAGTTGGTGAAATGCATATATACTTTACAGTGATGCATAAGCCAAAACAGAAATGACCTTTCCTGTTAAAGCTCTAGACCTTAGAGCACAGTGTACTCAATAACATTGCAGGGTGGAGTTGAGCCTTGCACTTGATGGTATATTTCATAAGGAATATGCCACCCAGCTGCATTTGAAAAACATTCATTAATGTTGAATTAAACTGAAATGTGTCAAAAGATATGGAACACTGGACTTTTATTTTGTAAAATATTTGTACAGAGCATTTTAAGGCACCTCGTAATAAACTATATGAATAGTTCATACTCTATATTCTAATCCTTTTATCCTAATATTCTCTGCTTGTGTATGACTGATTACACTTCAAGATGCCCTGGCTGACCTAGCCTCGCGAGACAGCCCTGATCTCACGAGTTTCAGTTTTATTTCGCCTTGAGAATCAGTCAGGAATCATGTTTGTGTCCGAGTAGCAACTGAACTTTCCAATCAGCGTCGTGTTTATAGATAAACCGGCGTGATTTAGGTGTTCCGACCGCGAAAACGACCAGATTGTGCATCCAATCAACTGCTAAACATTTTTTTAAAGGTACCTGCCATTCACAAACAGTTTAAATGTATGGCTTCCCAGACAACAATTCCTCTGGCATGTCAGGTTATTCCTGATCTAGGTCATCGCCAAAATAATATGCAATCCTCATTTTAACCATATGGAGGCAGTGATGCGCCTCAGATAACCTGACAGGCATGTTAATCTATAACGGATAAATCAGCACAAATGTAGGAATTCTCAAATGACGCTATAGATAAAACCCTCTGTCTGCTACGTACCCATAATGAAATGGTGTCACGTGACACAAATGCAATTTCTCATGAACCAACCAGACCATACCAGACTTGAATGGGTGTATTACTCGAATATCTACTCGTCGGGTCTTGCCACGAACCTCGTGTTGCTAAAATCCGTGTGTGTTGTGAACCAGCAGCTAGCTACAGTTTACCGTCAGGTCTGTAGTTAGCCGATAGTTATTATAACGTTAAACTTATTAACACAACAAGTAGTTAAAATGTTGAAATGTGTAGCTTGTGCGTGTCTGCGAAACTGGAGAAGAATGCATGTAGTCAGATTTAACTCAGTTGACACGACCAAGAACATTTCCGTGATACAAAATACATTTAAATGGTTGACACATAATTTGTTAACCACCGTTAGAGTAACTTCCATTAGGCATATATCAGTAACTGCAGAAGATGACGTTATGGCGCGCCGCACTGCACTGAAAGACCCAGAAGAGAGCGACCTTCGTGGGTCAGACTTTGGCTCACTGTCTACTGATATCTCATCAAAAAGATCCTTCCGGAAAAGCAACCCAGAAATCCAGAATCTAAGATATAATGACGATGATGATGACTTGGGCAAGCCATTGTTTTCTGGGACGAGAAACACACCTTATTGGTATTTCTTACAGTGTAAGAAACTGATCAGAGAAAACAAGGTTAGAAGTCAGTGTCATACTTTTTTTTTTTTGCATTGAAAACTCTGAATGAATGATTATTTAATTGTTTGACGTTCTGTCTGCAGCTGCAAGAGGCTTTGGATCTCTTTAGCAGAAACATGCTGAAGGGGGAGAGACTGCAACCACAAGAATATAACTACACTATTCTGATAGGAGGCTGTGGCCGTGCTGGACATCTCAAGAAGGCCTTTAAACTCTATAATGATGTAAGCGTGGATACAGATCTCGTCTTATGTGTGTGTGTAATCATAATGTGTCATACTTGCTCAGGGACATCAGTACATCTGTATGTGTAACTTCAGATGAAGAAGAGAGGTCTAGAACCCGTAGATGCCACCTACACTGCATTGTTCAATGCCTGTGCCGAGACACCGTGGAAGCAAACGGGTCTCCAGCAGGCGTTGCATCTGGAGCAAGAGCTTCGTCGCAAAAATTACCCTCTTAGTAGCATTACGTACCACGCTCTTCTGAAGACTCATGCAATGACCAATCACCTTCAGGCCTGTCTGCACACTCTCAGGGTCAGTAGCAGTTAACTAGCAATGGGGTTTTCTTTATATGTCAAGAGCAGGTGCAAACTATTCCCCATATAATATTAGAGAATTGGCAAAAGATATAGTGTGAAATATACCAACAGACCGGGATGCTCTAGTGTTATATGCATGATGCTGATACAGCCATCTAATATATTCATGTGGTTGTGTGTGTACTGTACATGCGTCATGTTTTTAGGAGATGCTTCAGAACGGCCATCCTGTAACTCAGGAGACATTCCATTACCTCCTTATGGGATGTCTAAAGGACAAAGAGACAGGATTCCGGCTGGCTCTGCAGGTAGGTAGGGACATGTTTATGTGCAACCAACTAAAGCAGCTGTGTTTATTTTTCAGGTGTGCCTGCTTGTTTGTCTTTAGGTTTGGCGCCAGATGCTGAGATCAGGGATAGACCCTGACTCCAAGAACTACAACTTGCTTCTGCGTACCGCCAGGGATTGTGGAATTGGTGACCACTCCCTTGCCACCCAGATTTTGCTGAGTCTTGATCGCTCAAGTCAGACGCATATGGACAATGTTCACTCAAAATCGGAGCATAGTCCGGTAGACGTTGACCTTCTGGAAAGACAGTTGTTTATCCAACCTGGTCATCTCAGCAAAAGTGACAGCAGTGTTTGTAGACATGTAGGGACTGAAGATGGGTCATTTGACATAGACGACACCAGCCATATAGTAGTAGTGCCAAATGTCTCTTCATCTTCTCAGTTGCAACCAATTGAGGATCCACTTAACCTCTTGGACTTTTTTGAGAGAAAAAGGGAAGGTGTGATCTCCCTTGGGACTATAACTAGTGCATCGGATAGGTTAGCCCTAATAGGAGGGGCCAATGGCTTTCTAAAGAAGTTGACTGCCAATGGGCTCTGTCCAGACCTCAAAACTTTAACACTATTGGCTGATACCATGGAGACAGACAGCCATTCTCTTGAAATGCTTCTGCAGGTTGCTAAGCAATACAGGGTCAAGCTAGATGTAGCATTTTTTAACTCTGTGATTCGCAGAGCAGCCAAAAGTGGGGATCTGGATGGAGCAAAGGTACATTTGAACAACCTGCACAAATACTATCAGTGTTAGATGGTAGATGTGCATACAAATCTTTGTATTCTCAAATCTTTTGCCAGGCTGTACTGCGTGTGATGCGAGAACGAAATGTTAGTGTGGATGTACAGACATACGGAAGTCTAGCACTTGGATGTGACCGCCAGAAGGATGGTCTACAGTTACTCAAGGACATAGAGGTGAGAAAACCAACCCATGATGTCTTCCTAGTTTAGGCATCAAACTTTTACTTGTGGGATTGTGGTTTTAGTTTAGTATCTTCTTTCCTCAAAATTACTGTGGGTCCTCTTTACCTTACAGTAGTCAACCATTACTTGCTTGTGGTGACTCACAGATGTATTGTTCTGCCATTCACTTTCAGTGTTTCTCAAAAGCTTGCTTCTAATTTGTCTGAAAAGCTGATTGACAGTAGTAGTGTATATGCTCGAGTTACTAGTTTGTGTTAGTTTCTAGTGTTACAGCAAAAATAAACATATTTACAGCCTGGTTAAAATAACAGTTTTGATCTCTATAGCCCGTTCATGCCAGTTGTACGGGGGTTGAATTTTCTTTTATAACTGATCAGTTAAAAATATATTAGCCATGCTAACAGAATGAAAATATCACAGTTGAGAGTTTTATTTATTTGACTAATTTCATATTTCTTGTTTGTATGAAGGCTAAAAGGTGAACATTTATTTGTACCTTTTTTATTTCTAAAATATTATAGTTTTATAGGAGGAGGCATTTTTCTGAAGTTTGTAATACTCCATTATGGGTGTTCTTTGCAGTTTTTCTGAAGCTTATATTGTTGAATTTGGAATTACATCGTATCGACCTAAATTAAATCAGGAACATCTTGTGATATAATTGTTGGCCATATCGTCCAGCCCTGCCATATTGTACAGTGCTCCCTCAGAAGCTCCGCCCCACACACGGGAAACATATTGCTGGAATAATTTATGACGGCCTGCACCACTTTGTTTGTGTTTGTTCAGAGAGCCAGGCTTTGTAGAGACACTTGATAGTTCTGTCAGCTCCACAGAGCAGCCAGCCAGTGGGGAGACATTGGCTGCATTAGCTTAAAACCGCTGACTATACATTTCTATCGAGCCAGGTAGATGCATCAGACATCTAAATAGATGTATGAAGACGTAGGGCCTATCAACCAGAGCTGATATTCTCTCAGAGCATTTCACTCACTGGTGTCTATGGCATTTCTAAGAAAATGCACGCACGTTAGCTCTAGAATCCTAACTGCAGCACCTGGTTTCATGTATTTTTAATCCAAAACATAAATATACATTTAAATACTACAAAAATGTAATTCTGCAAACTGGAGTCATTTATATAATATGACCTACTACCTACTACTAATACATGAACTACTTACCTTCTACCAGTAGAGACTGCAGTCATGTAATTGTCACATTAGAACAATTTAAAATAATGAAAACAGTTAAATGGTTCTATTGAACGAAAGGTGACGCCTTATCAAACGTTAAGGTTAGAGCAAACAAAAGGTACATTCTATTTTAAAGAAACAAGCAATGTAGCATTCAGACAGAGAATTATATATATTTACACTGTTTTTTTGTAATTCCATGTGTCAGATAAGAACATTTCCTGGGTACTGTCAACTTTTCTATTCTATTTTTTTTCTAATACATTTATATACTTCATACCTTTTTGCATTTTTCATCGATGAACACACATGATGCCAGTGAATAGAAGGTATTAAGTGACCTAGACATAATTTCCAAAGGATTCACGCCTTCAACACTAAAATTATGTTTTGCTTTAAAATATGTATAGAATTTCTTTTTTTAATAAGTAATCATTCTATCAATCATCTTGCAGGAGGCGAGGCTGAGGCCTAATGTCCACATCTTCTCTGCCCTGATTGGCAGAGCAGTTCGGAGTCTGGACTACATTTACCTAAAGACACTTCTCCAAAGCATGGCAGATATGAAAGTTTGGCCTAATGAGGTCATCATCAAACAACTGGAGTTTGCAGCACAATATCCACCCAATTATGACCAGGTGTGTTTACTTTCAAGCATACATGTTGCTGGTGATATTTTATGTAGCTAAACTCACACCGTTAATTTGTATCTTTCTAGTACAAGACTAGGAACAACTACCTCATTCAAATCAATGGTTTCCGCGGTTACTACCAGCAGTGGCTGAGATCCATGCCTGCTCAGGAAGGCGAAACGCAGCAGACTGATCCACACACAGAGACCGGTGGAGCTCCAAAAGAAACAGAGAATGATGAACTGTTGGCAGCCCCGAGGAATATGCTTGCTGCAGCCAGAAGATACAAATCAAAAAAGAACCAGCACTAGCCATGTAAACAATACATTTGGACTATAGTGGCAGTTGGAGAAGCTGGCTTCAACATTGGCTTCAGCAAGGGTGAAAGATGATGCATTGGGTGGTCGGCGTGGCCGGTGTGGCCATAACAAACCATTTTGAGTGTAGTGTTTTGGATCTCCACTTACAAGGATGTAGTCTTGTAGCACATGTTAAAAAAAATTTACATTTTGTAATGTCTTTCCAGGTGTATTAGTATTAGCACTATGATTCTGCAAGTATGGGAAATAAAAATTGGTGTAAATATATGAAGCCAATTAAGGACTAAACAATACATTTGGTAAGGAACATGTCTGCTTGTGTCTTTTATTCCAAGAGGTATAGAGCTGTGAATGCAATCTATAGTACATACTGTATTTGCTGCAAAATAGAAACAACTGTTCTCCATGTCTGAACCATTTATCAGAAATGTGTGTTTAGCAATACAGAGCAAAACATCAATATTTTGACACTGTTCAAAAGTAATCTGATTGGATAAAATGTTGAAAATGTATTCTGAAATTGTAACATTTCGTTTGATTTGATCAGGATCAACCCTCCAATTTTGTTAATAGCGTTGTTTGGGATTCTTTTTCATTAATGTTTTTTTTTTTTTTAATTATCCTGATCCCAGCAGAAGGGTGGATTCAGTTTGGGTTTTAAGAACAAAATGTAATACAAATTTAAAATTGGTAAAATCATGTTTTGGGAATTGACCTTGGGACCATATGGAAAATACTATAAAATAAAAATGATTTGTTAATTCCATTCAACCTGTACGGCACTACTATATTGGAAACTATACAACAATAGGCTACATTATGGCTACACAAGTGACAATATATACACAAATTGGGTAATTGCTGTTATATACACTCCCGACCCGTCGGTGGCGCGGTTTGTTCGCCTACGTCCATATGTTAATACGTAATTCCGGTAAATTAGGGCGCGGAATCTATGAAGAATGAATCGGGTCATGTTGTGTTCAAAAGTTCGACCAGAACATCTGTAAAGCAGCGAAAGGTAATTAAACATATCTCCCTCCGACTAGCCTACTTTGTGCGTATGTGGTCTCACTAGATGTCATTGTGTATTGGACGTAATCGGAGTGAGTTACCGTTATACCGTTGTTACCGTATCTGCTCTCTCTTGTCAGTTGTAGTTGGCCACGCCCTTTATGACTGGTAAACAATATTCTTGAGCTCCCGTCGTTTAAAGCGAGTACTGTTGTTATATACTTGTTTGTTAATAGTTGTTGCCTTTTAGAAAACCCAAACACCGGTGACTATGACGGATGAAGGTGTAATAATCATCCTCAGTGAAGATGACTCTGATGGTGACGAATACGAAGAACCCTCAGTTCTTATTGTGGAAGAGAACGAAGTCAAAAAGCCTGGTAATGTTAGTTGAGTGTAATTCTTTTTACCACGTAAACGGCTATTGCTTCCTCAAACTATTGCCTGTCTCTCTTTATCTTTAGCACAAGATATGCTGCCTGCCAATATTGTGGATGAAGACCTGGTCATTACCTACTCCCAGCGTGCTGAGGTTTTGCCTCATGCGCGCTATGATTGCTCAATACATCCCTTCACGTGAGATGACCGACACTTATTTATATTTAACTCACTAAGTCACTATGGGTCTTTGAATATGTGTATCTTATGTACTCTCAGAGTTGTGGATTGCGAGACTGCTGCTCCGGTTGGCAGTAATCATCTTCTATGCGATCAGTGTTTCTGCTACATCTGTGATAAACTAGCCTCAAAGGTATGCTATACCTCTTTCTCAAACCAGCAATAGTTGGTTTAGGACTGTTTGTCCTAGATCTAGGCCAATAATGTTGTGATTTACAAAATGTGCTAATGCTCAATTTGTATCCTACAGTATATGAAATTACCTAAACTACTACATGACTGAAGTGTTGTCTGTGTAGCCAAATTGAGATACAGTACTTAAATTGCAATTCACATCAATTAAATGGTTTTATTTGTTTATTATGTGTCAACAGTACAACAGCTTTCTCTGTGACTTATACAAAATAATAATTTGCACTACAATCCGTTTAGTCTTCAATACCAACATTACTGAAATAGTTAATTTCATAATAAGAATGTGCCACCGTTCCATAAATCTACTGTGCCTTTCAGTGTTCAATGTGGCATCAGAAAGGCTTGTGTCACTGCAACAGCCACAAGAGGAGTGCATTTTGGATCAGTCTCCGAAAGAGTGTGGCGCTGGGAAACTTGGAGAGTTTTAAACTGTCCATCTTAGATATGGACTCTCACCTCCGCAATGCAGGTATGCATAACTGGAATTTACTTTGTGGTTGAAACCTTTTGTGGTTCCACTGTATATTCAGCACCAGGTGTCACTGCAGCCATGCCATTTTCTTCCTGCCCAGAGGGGATGCTTCAGAGCTTTAGATCAGATCTTGCAGTGGAGTTATCCAAATTCCTTTTGGGAGTGGCAATGGGATCCTCAAATCAGCCAGCGAACGTCTATGAGTGAGTATATAGAATAATGATGTAACTTTGATTTGTCTGTCTGTATAGGTAAACTACTATCTAAACATACAACAAACCAAATCTATGGCTCAACAAACATTTGTGTAAAATATGTAAAATGAAATAATTGCAAATAATGATGGCATTTTGTGATTCGGGAGTAGCCCAACTTGTCCACACATAACTACAACACACACTTCTAGTTTCAGTTCTACAAATACTTCCATGCCCCATGTTTTATTTTATTTCCTTTTATAAAGTATAACTTCTGTTTTCCCTCCAACAGTTACACACCAGTATATACATGTGTGTGTTCATTCCTGGACATGGCAGATAACCAAGAAGATAGAGCAGCTGCTCTCATGAGGCTGGGTGCTGCACAGGACATTACTGAACACTTTCAACCCTCAGGGTACACACATATGACATTACTGGACACTTTCAACCCTCAGGGTGCACACATAGGACATTACTAGACAAGGGTACACACATATGACATTACTGGACACTTTAAACCCTCAGGGTACACACATAGGACATTACTAGACAAGGGTACACACATATGACATTACTGGACACTTTCAACCCTCAGGGTACACACACATGACATTACTGGACACTTTAAACCCTCAGGGTACACACATAGGACATTACTGGACACTTTCAACCCTCAGGGTATACACATAGGACATTACTGAACACTTTAAACCCTCAGGGTACACACATAGGACATTACTGGACACTTTAAACCCTCAGGGTACACACATAGGACATTACTGGACACGTTAAACCCTGAGGGTACACACATAGGACATTACTGGACACTTTCAACCCTCAGGGTACACACAGAGGACATTACTAGACACTTTCAACCCTCAGGGTACAACCAGAGTCTTACGGGGGTTGGGTACCAGCAAGTGAACCACTGCATTTTATGTAAATGAGGGGGGACCAACGTTGTCAAGTGCGGGTGCAGTTAGGAATTTTAGCGGACTGTGAGTGAAATAGCCCAGGCAAGTTTACATTAGTTATCACACTCTCTGAAAAGTTACTGCTTACATGAGTCTCACTCATGCCAACCAACGATAGGCTAGCTGACATATGAAGGCTTTTGGCAAACGCATAGTCCAATTGTTTGTGTAAAAAAAAAAAACACAAAGCATGAACTGTTTATTTAAATACAGAGTAAATGACTTCTGATTTGGATAATGGGTCAGTGTGGTGTTAAATACTGTGGGTGCAGGATGAGACTGTATGTCTACAAAGCAGGGCCCGTGCAGGACTCTGGTATGCACATACTGTGTTGTTTTGTTCCACAGAAAAAGAGACTCTATATGGACAGTAATTTAATATTCTATTGTGTATGATGTATTTAAATAGCGTTCAACGTCTGATATGGCGGAAGCTTCCAATTCCAATTGTCATTTTAGACTTCCTCTTGGAGCTAAACATTATTTTTCACTTGGGGTGTGTCTAATACAGTGTTGTCTATATTTTATGATTATATAATTGGATGTCAATGGTTGGTGTTACATTTAAAATAAAAATGTACATGCCACAACTTGATTGGCTACATGAATTGGAGAGGTAGGATAGCTCAGTCCAGAAATTGTGTCAGATCTGGGGCCAAATCTGACTGGAATTCTGTCTAAATTGCATATTGCACAGATTAAAAAATTGTTCAGTCACAAGAATCAGAGTTACAATATTGTTAGATGTTTCCACAGTACAGTTTACAATCATTGCAAAAACATGCTACATTTTGTCTGCAGATTTGTGATAAAACACTCTACCGTAGCAAATATCTGCGAGGCCAAGGATCTACTATTGAGAAGGTAATTTAGCCTACTAGGGCTGGCCCCAAATATTCGATTATTCGGGTATTCGTTTGTTGGGTATGTATTCGATTTCAATATTGGGATTTGAGTATTTGTTTTCTCACATTATACATGCATGTTTTCCCATTAATCCCTACTGTCTCCATATAAACCCACATGTTGTAATGTAATTGCCTG
>JAODOY010012739.1:7991-27992 GCA_025399855.1 Forbesichthys papilliferus | reverse complement strand
AATATGTATAAAAAAAAAGAATTTTATTTATCTATAAATAAAATAAAATCTTTGTCATCCCACCGTTCCATCTCTGATGTGACTATATATAGACATGCGTATCTCTCTTTTTTTACCTCTCTCGTCCCTCATGATGTTGCAGAGAAGATGTACCCCTCCTTAAAGTGCTCTTCTCTTTGTCTACAATTCTTTTATCTGTCTGTAGCGCTGTGGGAGTTTGCTATCGGCAAGCGTGCACATTGAAGTTCGGACTCCAAGGGTTAGCTGTGATAATGTATCGATGGGCCGACTACAGATTCGCACATCCTCTGTCCAATTAATTCAGCCAACTTTCTGGCGAGCCTCACAAAAGGAAGTATTTAGCGTAACAATGTCAGTTTCGTTTGCCCACGGACAAAAGCTTCATCTGTACAGCGATACTGTTAGTATGCACAATCCTCTTTCTCTCTCACACACACACACACACACACACACACAAGCTCGGGTGAGAGTGCGTTTTGTACTACAATTCCATATCGCCTTTTCAAAGATTAAAGGGGACCACTTCCGGAAACCGCTGAACACTGTAGCAAAGTGTAATACCACAAATAGAGCGATATCCTAGGATCGTATACTGATCAAGAAACCACAGATATGTCAGGTATTCCTTTACCAACAAGTCATTTTTGCTCACTGCTCATTGGATGTTTGTTCTATAGAGCCCCATGGTCCCTCTTTCACAATCGGCAAGGCCATCTGGCTGTTATGGGGTCTGGTCTTCAACAACTCTGTTCCGGTGCAGAATCCTAAAGGCACCACCAGTAAGATCATGGTCTCGGTGTGGGCCTTCTTCGCTGTCATCTTCCTAGCCTCCTACACTGCCAATCTGGCCGCCTTCATGATCCAGGAGGAATATGTTGACCAAGTGTCTGGTCTTTCAGACAAGAAGGTATTGACGCATGAATGGATGGATGGATAGAATATCTCCAAGTTGTCAATTCATCATCTATTTGGGCTTTTCCACTGGCACATGTAGCAGCGCAGAGTCGAGCTGTGCCGCATTCATTTGCGGATGTTGTTACAATGGAAAATAAAATATTGCCTATTAGCTCGAAAATCTATGTTGATAAATCGGGCCCTCGGACACATTTTGAATGTGTCCGAGTATAAACTGAACTGAACTTTCCAATCAGTGTCGTATTGATAGCTATATGGGCGTGGTTTAGGTTTGCCGACAGCGAAAATGACCAGATGGTTCATCCAATCAACTGCAAATTCTTTTTTTGAAAGCCATTCACAAAGTTTCAAAGTACGGCTCCCCAGATGGACTTGTGACAACAATTCCTCTGGCATGTCAGGTTACTAAACTCTCCCTTGGGGATCAATAACTTGAACCTTTTAAATGCCATGTAATGTCCTGTACCGGTACATTCTTCTAGATTTCTAGATGTTCACCATTGCTCTGTGTACCATCACCTTCCACAGTTCCAGAGACCCAACGACTTCTCTCCGCCGTTTCGTTTTGGTACGGTCCCGAACGGAAGCACAGAGAGGAACATCAGGAACAACTACCCAGAGATGCACTCCTACATGGTGAAGTTCCACCAGAGGAATGTCAACGAGGCCCTAGGGAGCCTCAAGAGTGGGTGAGGAGCCTCACACCATCAGTTTCATATCAGCACCACAAGGAATAATGGTAGTGTTTTCATTAAAGGGACACCACCATTAATCAAAATAAATGATTATTGGTGCAATTGAGCGATTGTAATTCAAATTCAAATCTATCATGTATTAAATGAATTAATAAAAAACTTTATTATGGTTAAAGATATACATCTACTAATTATTGATCTAATTATTCCTTTAACAATGTGTTTGTAAATGTAACTTAACAATTGATTTTATTTTTATGTGTATTTAGTCTGTGGTATAAGATATCCTCCTTTGTATATTTGTAATATATTGTGTACAATTGCAAAATGTTTACATTTACATTTACAGCATTTGACAGACTGTTATCCAAAGGGACTTACAGTACATGTAGTACATTTGCCATTAGTTGGACAGGTCATACACCAGCAAATGTAAGCAACTAATATAATATCAGAATAGTTACAGCATTTTGCCTACCTTACCTCAATTTAAAATGGCACCATGTGTTCAAATGATCAATTCTATGGGTTGGGATCTTGCTGTTTGCTTTGCTCGTCTCAACACCAACCTTCAGGAGCGCTAGTTGTCATCACTTCATGTTTCACCGCATGTTTCACTGCGTATATTTGCTCCTCATTTACCCCCCCCTCGCTTCATCGAGTGTGTCTTACGCAGACCTGTGTGCTAACTGTAGCCCTTGGCAAAGCGAGTGGAAGTCTATTACACTTATCAGCAGCTTAGCGCTACTTAACAGGTTAATTGGAAGGCTGTAGCGCCATTGTCTGGCTTGCACGCACTAATTAATTTGAACCTGTCTCTGTTTTGTCAGCAAACTGGACGCCTTCATCTACGACGCGGCTGTGCTCAACTATATGGCCGGTAGGGATGAGGGCTGTAAACTGGTGACCATCGGCAGCGGTTATATCTTTGCCACCACCGGCTATGGCATCGCCATCCAGAAGGAGTCGCTGTGGAAAAGACACGTGGACCTGGCCATTCTTCAGCTCTTTGGAGATGGTGAGACCACACTTGTCTCTCTCTGCTGTTTTGATTTACTGAGACTGTTCACTGAAACACAATATTGCAGGAAGCGATTACAGATATAATATATACGAATGTAATGATTGTGCAGTGATGCACAGGCATGTATTGAGATAATCCCAAATCCAAACTAATCCAAAACTGAGCCTAAAAGTAACTGTTGTGACAATACTACCGTTAAAAAAAAAAAAAACAGGTCCCAAATTGACACCTGCACCTTTACAGGCCTTGGGTGGCTACATGTTTGACAAATATAAGGAGGTTTAATTAGAAGCCTGGTCTTGTTTTTTTTTTAATTCAATATAAATTCTTTAGATGTAGCCTATAAAACATGTGCGACAACTGCTTGAGATTGTTCTAACCTGCTTGGATCACACATACATTTAAATGGTTAAAGCTTTTTCATCTATATAGTGTATAGAGTGGCTCATATGAGTATATATGAGTAGAGTAGTGGAAATAAAGAGACTAGTGATGTTGTTGGCTATACTTGTTTTCATTTCCTGGCTACAAAATATAATTGTTAATGCTAGTTTAACTGTTCACTACTTTTAATTTACTGTAGGCTATGACGGACATTGACAGGCTTGTTTCTCACAGGCAGTATGTGTGACTTAATCTTCTGCGGATTTGTTTTATACTAGCAGTGCCAAAAAATAACAATTGCGCCTGTTATTTAGTCAACTGAATGATAATGTAAACACAGAATTAAAGACAAACGTTTCTGTGTTTTTTCAAGTAAAACACCAAATTATATTCATAGAGGTTTAAATAATAATTTTGATTATATTTTCTTTGCAATGGTTTTGTGTGAAAGTAACTAAACGCCTGTCCCATATAGACACATGTCCCAAATAAAAGCCTGTTAAGTTTATCGATTGAAGCAAATGAAAGCCTGGGCTATTTATTACATTAATAATATTTTAAGTAAGCAATTGTGAGCTACTACACTTCTGTCAAATTCACAAAATATCTTCTCGTTGTCCGCTAGTTGCCTGTTCTCTGTGCGTGCTGAAATAATAATCCGATACTTCTACACAGCCCTGACGTAAATAGAAACACAAACAAAGTGGTGCAGACCGCACCCAACAACAATAATCAAATCAAATGTATTTATAAAGCACATTTAAAAACCATGTTAACCAACATGTTAACCAAACATGTTAACGAAAGTGCTGTATAATTAAATAAAACAGAAAGGAATCCAAACACAAAACATGAGGTCAACAAACATGACAAACCTTGCCTACCCATTTACTGACTCGAAAGCCAAGGAAAATAGATACGTTTTAAGATGAGATTTAAAAATGTCACTGCTGTTGTAATACCTAATATAGAAAGGTAGACTTTTCCACAGCCTTGGTGCAGCAACGGAAAAGGCACGGTCTCCTTTAAGTTTTAATCATGACCGTGGGATATGCAAAAGCAATTGGTCAGAAGACCTAAGGGCCTTAGAAGTGCAGTAGTTGCTGAGGAGATGAAATATAGGAGGGCGCTGAACCATGTAGAGCATTAAAAACAATATCCTAGCCTTTGAGTGGTGCAGAGCTTCTTTAGGAACAAGCTAGCGTTGAAGGTAAATGTGTTTTTGGTTTGATCAGGTTCAAATAAAGCTTTCTCCAGAATTACTGATAATACCTTTACTAATTCCAAATGGAATAATGCTGCCATATTGGACCAAGCTAGCAGGCACTGTATTTTATTAATTCTTCATTACAGGATTAATAATGAATGGGCTCATACTGTAATACAGCATGAGTCCATTTATTATTAATTAGATATAAATTAATAAACAGTAACTGTAACTGTAAATGTATATGAGTATTATGTATATCTATTTAGTAAAGTTTGTTCACACTTTATGAACAGGGGCTTCATAAATGTATCAGTATTGTGGTATTGAACAACTGTAGAGGGTCCAAACCAAGAGATTGTGGTTAAGATCCTCAACAAGGTTGGCATAGTTGAACATGATGCCTGCTACTGTAAAGGTCACTTTAGATAAAAGCAACAGCTATTTCTGTAATTGCCATATTATAGTATTTTTTAAAGGCTTTTGTTAGGGTAAGCAGGGGTATACAAGTCAATCCATGAATCAAGGTTTACTGGACCTTGTTCCCACCTTCTTTAAGCTAGCTCCACCAGCTGTTAATTATTCTCCAAATGAATAAGCTAACTCCACCAGCTGTTAATTATTCTCCAAATGAATGGGTGGGCAGGTCAAGCCCAATGTGTCTTAAAATTCTATTACTTTTTGAATCACGATTAATGATTTAAAGTATATCAGCTAAAATGTAATTATGACAAACTAGTCAAACTGTCACAGACAATGGCTATTTGCTGAGTTTATTGATTGTAACAGTCTCATTTTACAATGCCGGACCTTGATATATAGCTCAACTCTAAACGGTATTGTAATATAGTAGAGGTGTTGCTGTTTGTGTCTAGCTAAGTAGCTAAAGCTAGTTTATTTGGGAATGTTCCAGGGTTTTCTGAACCAAAGGCCCTTAAGGGCCAACTGTATTGTGTCCCAGTTAGGTTGCCAGTTTAGCTCCTGGTGTATTTCTTAGTGTGCATGCCTGTGTGTGTGTGTGTGCGTGTGCATGTGAATATGGGTCAAGTCTTTAAAAATGTTGACCTACCAATGTGTGTAGGCAAGAAGTGAATGTGTTTTTGTGTGCATTTTCTTTATTTGTCTACATGTTTGTCTAGGAGCGGTCAACATTTATAGCCTTAAATTATTATAATTTCTGTCCAACTTTCATTTTGGACATTTTTTACTTTTCTCCATTTAAACTGAACACTTGTTTTTTTTTTTTAAACATGCCCTGTTGATTGACTATCTGACTGGGAGTTGAAGGATAGGTCACAGTTGATTGGATGCAATCTAGAAATGATGTCATACCTGGGGCCAAAGCTGGAACGCAATTATGTTTGTATAGAAGAATTATTGGCTATATGACATGTTCACCTTCAGACATCACAACCCAAAAACCTTTGTTATGATGAATGTCTTATTATGCAATATATTGTAGGATTACCTCTCCCTCAACTCACAAACATTTCATGCCGCTACATTATTGAGTCAAGTTGTTTGCGTTCTACATTTAGACGTCTGGCGTGCACATGCACCTGTGTATGTTGTATTGTGTAGGTGTTTGTAGGGGTGTATGTCTTATATGGGTCGGTGCACAGCAACAGCCCTCCGTGCCACCGATCCGACAGTCTTCCACATGCCCTGCAGCCCTCTCTTACCCCCTCTCAGGATTTCAATGTCACTTTGCCACGCCTCACCATCCAGCCCGCCTCCTGTTGGCCTAGAAAGGGACTCACGTGGGAAGCCCGCTGACCTGGTACAGAGCCTGGCAGCCTGATCACATAGTTTGACGGAGGCCTGAGCAAAACACATCACGTCTGCTTATCAGCTGTGTAACGTGAATTGCACGTTTTGCAGCTCGGGTATCAAAATAAGTGACATGCTTACGTAGCCGTGAAGTGCATGATAAACACTGCATTGTTTGCTATGTTATAATGTTTTTTTCCCCACATTTGCTGTCATTATTTGACAATATTGGTGTAGAAATAAGCAACAATATCTAATCGAGGTCAATGGCGAAGCAAACGATGCTCATAGCTATAACATGCTAACACGCTAGTCACAGGAGAGGAAACGATGTAGCCTGAATACAGCACTTTATTCGACCTTCTATATACTTCTGTTTTCTCCAGAGTCTTTAAAGAATAACTGAACCAAGACCACGCTAAAGAAGTTCTTAGTATTCCGATCCTGGCTTGCTTAGTTTTCCATGTTAGGCCAAATTGTAAAAAGTGATTCTGCCCTCTGTGGTCAACTTCTGGTATACAGCCAAAGTATTCTTTGAGGGTTTATTGTAGGCAAAAGCTTATGCAATAAATGCCAAGGTTAAAGGCTCACTACATTCAAATGGTGAGAAAAATGAGTATATGTGTGTGTGGGTGTGTGTTCCGACATCTCTGCCTGTGTTTCTATGCTGTGGAGCCTCTTGTCGATGCTGAGGGGGGCAGCCTGCGCTCTGATGCGAGAGCGGCGCTGACGTGTGGCGACAGATCCTGAATGTATGATTAATTAGCCAACGTTTGTCCTGCTACAGTCGGCTTTGATAGAGAGCAGCTAGCCACGTATCAGAAGGCGACTCACAAAGACACGAGAGATTCAGAGACCTTCCTCAGACACACACACACACACACACACCGTAACGTCAAACATCTACTAACGTACACTGCATGCAAATGCAGTCATTTGCATTGACACCAAAGCCTCGGCATGGCGCGGTGTAAGCACTGATATGCACAGCCATTATTAGCTGAATTGAGTTCGCTCCGTCATGTGAGTAAGACGTGAGCAGGGATCTAATTAGCTTTTGCGACCGTTTCTTACGGCGCGCGTGCCTTGTGCTTCCGCCGTGAACTGTGACGTGTCGGGCTGTAGGCCCTTCACCTAGCTCTGGAACTTCTGGAACTTTCTCTCCCGTTCCTCTTCTTGTATTCCCACCCCCCTCCCCCCTCCTCCTCCTCCTCCTCCTCCTTCTCAGTGTCCTCGACACCCGTTGCTCGGTTACATCACACCCTTGCTTACGCCTCCTTAGTCTGCATTCTCTTCTTTTTATTCTATTTCGTTCCCTGCAACCTTTTCTTTTTGTCTGGTGTGAATCCCTGCAGCGTTGCACATTCATTCCACGCCAACCCTCCACCTCCACCTCCACCCCCCCCTTCCTCCACCCCCCCCCTTCCTCCACCTCCATCCCCCCCTTCCTCCACCTCCATCCCCCCTTCCTCCACCCCCCCCTTCCTCCACCTCCATCCCCCCCTTCCTCCATACCCCCCCTTCCTCCACCTCCATCCCCCCCTACCTCCACCTCCACCCCACCCCCACCCCCCCCCCCTCCTTCCTCCCCCGAGCGCCTTTTATCACCACTCATCTCGTCTGTTGCTCTTTCCCCCTGCCGGCGTCCAGGTGAGATGGAGGAGCTGGAGGCACTGTGGCTGACGGGGATCTGCCACCACGAGAAGAACGAGGTGATGAGCAGCCAGCTGGACGTGGACAACATGGCGGGGGTCTTCTACATGCTGGGGGCGGCCATGGCGCTGTCGCTCATCACCTTCATCTGCGAGCACTGGTTCTACTGGCAGCTGCGCTTCTGCTTCATGGGCGTGTGCTCGGGACAGCCGGGCTTCGTCTTCAGCATCAGCAGGGTGAGGGGGGGGGGGGGGGGAAGGGTGGAGGGTCTGCATTTGGTTATTCCTATGGCGTTTGTGAATAACGCTCACATCTGAGAAAAGTGCCTTTTTCACATTGGTCAATGAGATAAATAAATAGAATAAATAGACCTCTAAATACATTATTTAGTGGACTGGACTGCAAGTGAAACACCAGTCAACGCTATATGTGCTATACTGAACACCCTTATATGTGCTATGCTATACTGTAGATACTGTATGCCTCCCTGCAGCTGTGTATTGGTGTGTGTACCTGGCAGGACAACACGTAAGAGGCAGATGGTCATTTCAAACAAGCAACACCCTTCAGGGTTGCATTGGGACACACCGGGCTGCACACATGTACAGAGAGTCACAGTATTTCCACGTCCATCTTGTTAATCTGCTCTAGCACTACTTCAGATGGACCTCAGATGCAAGGACACCACCGAGTAGCCAATTACTGTAGAAACGCTGGTGCATTGGCATACTTTAATAAATTGGAACTATAATGAAAGTTCTAGTCCGCCTGTGTTTCTCCTACAGTGGCACCTCTGTGAAAATGATACATTAATGGATAACATGGGCTGCAGATGAAGTCAACAGCTGTTCTCCTCCATTTCAAACTGGTTGCCTCCCTTAAGGCTTGCGTGCGTGCGTGTGTGTGTGTGCGCGTGCGTTTGTGTGAGCGTGTGTGTGTGTGCGTGGATGTGCATGTGTATGGTCTGTGTTAACAGAGCAGTTTTGTAGGAATACATTATTTAAACACATTGGAATCCCATCTTCCAATTTAGGGTCAGTGAGCCATTGTATAGAAAAAAAATGAAGCTTTAACCATGTTCGTCTCCAACCATTGTTAGTCTTTCTCGTTTAATGCTTTCCAACTCCCCCCCCCGTCCTAAAAAACCCCACATTTTTCTTGGAGTGATTAAGATAGGAGCTTTCCACTTTCATTGTAATGCTTAGGTTATTCTGATTCAAAAACGGGGTAACATTTTACAAAATATTGAGCTGAAATCAATATTTCCCTAATCTAAATGTACCCTCGCTGCGGAGGCAGACAGAGCTAGATTACTGAATCCCAGGAGACCAAAGTCACCCCCGAGGTTATTTGATTTGCATTCCAATTGTTTTGACATGGCTTTGGTGTAATTCAGTGTACGCCTCTGAAGGTGAACCGCTACAGGCTAACCCACGTGGTTCATTTACAGCGCAGAGCCAAGCTCCGCCTCCTTCCATTTGATATGGCGTTGTGGAGCCCGGGCTGTTTGTGCCCAGAAAGCAAGAGTGCAATAAATGCTTACATTTTCTTCCGCCTATACTCAAATATTACGCCTCAGTGCACAACTTTGATTATGTCAGCGAGCTGTTGTTGATTTCTGTGTGAGTTGGTGCTTGCGTGTGTGCGTGGCTCACCTTGCACACAATGATTACTTTACTTCTCAATGAGAAGACTGGTTGGCGCTTGCATTGATTACACATAGTTATCATTTATATGGGAACTGGATCCCCGCCTAATTATGCTATGTACAGCACTTGAATGGTGGCTTCACATGGAATGATTCATTAAATTAAAATATTTCAGTTGTTGTGCATTTTCAGCACAGAACTGGGGCGTAATGAAACGACAGTAGTTTATTATATTACTCCAATCCTTTGCATTGACGCTGTCACTGGGTGGTCTTTTTTATTTATGCCAGCCCTTTTTTGTGTCTTTTCCTGTCTCTCTCTCTCTCTCTCTCTCTCTCTCTCTCTCTCTCTCTCTCTCTCTCTCTGTCTGTGCCACACATATTGATTCATGTTTTTTTTTGTTTCATTTCACAGCATAATCCAATAAAGCGTTATTATTATTGCGGCAATTAACATTTAAGCCTGGCAGTGTAAAAATGAGAAATCTGTCACGTCTGGCATGAGTCACATGGTGCGTGGCTTCACGGCTGGTTAACGTTACCCAGTCTAACGGGCTTGGGGGCTGCATACGTAGGCCTCTGCTGGCTACAGGCTCTTCTAAGGGCCCACCTGCAATTAATTGAATTGGTTTAAAAACCCTCAAATGACTGTAGAACGGTAAATATTAGAGGCTTAATTAGGGCCTTCTCTTTTCTGAACACTTCCATACGGCCTATGTTGTTTTGCATGTACTGTAACGTACATTATGTAGGCAAAATGCCTGGAAACCAACAACAGAATACAGGTGTTTGAACTGCCACAGGAGTGTGTCTCATGGGAGAGGCTGTCAAAAGAATCATGTTAATAGGTCAAAGGAGAAGGCGGACTTGGTTTCAGATTCACAAGACAGACAGAGAAGATTAACTGTTTGACAGCGCGTGACCCGTAACCTTTTAACGCTGACACTAAAAGTGACTAGCCAGAGGTCAGCTGAACTTTGATCCCTAATAGGGACCAAAGCATATCATTATTTTCAGTTATCTGTAAGTTTCTATGAGAAAAAATAAATACTCCCAAAATCATTGCCTGGGATTGATCTCATCTCACCTACTTCATCTGTCATGCCTCGTTTGCCCTCTTCAGTACATCCATTTTGATCTCAATCTTGTATCGTACATCACTGAATGCAAATGGCACTATTTGTCTTTCTGTCATAGTAGTGCTAGGCCAATGTCTCCTTTCTCTAGAGTCTCTCCGGAGTCTTAAAACATTGTATTGTGGCAGGGCCTGCTTAGGGAACCTGGAAAGCTCAGGTCTTTAATAACTGCCAGAGAGTATTGTTTATCTGAATTTTAATCACATTGATTATTGGTATTGACCAGACGGGTCAGGGGCTTCTCTAATTTTCAATAATTTGCCATCCTCCGATGCTCTTATCTTTTTTGTCAATACATGTGAACAGTTATTATCACCCTGTATGTTGCAGTCCCTGTTTGTTAACAACATACTGCCTCTCTTCTTTGCTGTGTAATTATGGATAGAAGAAGAACTATGCTTGTTTGAATGACCATCTCATCACATCCTTGACTAAAGTGGAGCACACACTATTCTCATTGGACATTAGCAAGCATTAACATTGAGAACATTGGCAACCAACACAACTGATTGCAGTGGGACAATATGAAAACATGTTTTATTTTCTCATTGCACCAATGGTAAAGATGTTGATTGGTGACACAGCACAGTGCAGTGAAGATGTTTTTCACTGGGGACAATAAATATTATCTCTATTTTTCATTTTCATCAAAATATCTAATCGCATTTTGCTAGCTTACAGTTCCCTGTGTGTGTTGAAAAATGTATCAGGTACTTCTACACAGCCCTGTCTCTGTAAATAGAAACTTACGTACGTGGTGAACACAACATAACAACAGTGCCGCTTGGCTTTGCAATGTATTTCAATATGTGGGGGCGGAGCTTCTGAGGGAGTTTTTAGCTCAAATTTAGCAAACGGTTCTCAAGAGTGACCCTGCCTTTACGTAAGATATCTACAGCTAGACGATGTGTCGACCAGAAGATCCATACTCTCTCTCATATATGTGTTCTTCCGCCTCTGTTTCTCCACAGGGCATCTACAGCTGCATCCACGGGGTGCAGATCGAGGAGAAGAGCAGCTCGGCACTGAACTCCCCATCAGCCACCATGAACAACACCCACTCCAACATCCTGCGGCTGCTGCGCACTGCCAAGAACATGGCGTCGCTGTCGGGGGTGAACGGCTCGCCACACAGCGCCCTGGACTTCATCCGGCGCGAGTCGTCCGTCTACGACATCTCGGAGCACCGGCGCAGCCTGGCGGGCCACTCGGACTGCAAGGCGCCGTACGTCGCCGACGACAACATGTTCAGCGACTACATCAGCGAGGTGGAGCGGACGTTCGGTAACCTCCACATGAAGGACAGCAATCTGTACCAGGACCACTACCTGCTCCACCACGGGGGCTCCGCGCTGGGCCTTAGCGGCCCCCCGCTCAACAGGCCCCACAGCCTGGGCAGCGGCAGCTCTCTGGAGGGTGGCATGTTTGACTGCGACAGCCTCGGCGGAGGGGTGGCCCCTATTTTCACCACCCAGCCCCGCGCAGCGCTGACCCACCGAAACATGAGCAAGTTCGACCTGCTGTCAGGACAGACGCCCCCCTCCGGCCCGGGCTTCAAGGGAGGCCTGCCCGACCTCTACGGGAAGTTCTCCTTCAAAGGCGGCGCGGCGAGCTCCACGTACATCCCGGGACACAGCTACTGCGGCGGGAGAGGGGAGGAGGACGGCAACGTCCGCTCCGACGGGTCCGACATCTCCACGCACACCGTCACCTATGGCAACCTGGAGGGGAACGCCAAGAAGCGCAAGCAGTACCGCGACAGCCTGAAGAAGCGGCCCGCCTCGGCCAAGTCCCGGCGGGAGCTGGACGAGATCGAGCTGGGTTACCGGCGGAAACCCTACCACATCAGCCACCACCATTACCACGGCAACCGCTCCTCCTCGCCACCCTTACTGCCTGCCGATCGCAAGAGAGGGGGAGGAGGAGGAGGGGGGGGCAACAACGGGAGCTCCTACGTGTTCCGAGACAAGGAGAGCGTCAGGGACTTCTACCTGGACCAGTTCCGGCCCAAGGAGGGCGTCCCACAGTGGGAGCACGTGGACCTGACGGATGGGCCCGGGGGCCGGGGGGACGGCGGGGTGGCGGTGGGGGGGGGCACCTGCACCTCCCTGGTGCCCGTAGACGACTTCCTGAAGAGCAAGCCCAAGAAGTCGGACGCGAAGGGAGGGGCGGGGCTGGTGGGCGGCGAGTGGGAGTGCCGGAATTGCCGGGCGGGCGGCAGCAAGCAGATGTCAATGCATGGGGGGGGAGGAGGGGCCGGGGGAGGGGTCTACGGCGGCTGCGGGTCCTCGGGGGGCGGACCCAGCAGCCGCCCCAGCTCGGCCACCACCTGCATGCGCTGCGAGGGCTGTAAAAAGACAGGCAACCTGTACGACATCAGCGAGGACAACAACCACCTGTTGGAACAGATGGGGGGTGGGGGCGGGGGCGGGGCCCAGCAGCAGAGGCGGAAGGGCGGGGGTCTGGGCAAGCCGCTGCGGCGGCAGCACTCTTACGACGCCTTCGTGGACCTCCAGAAGGAGGAGTCAGGGATGGGCAGCTTGATGGGGGGCCCGGGGGGCACGGGCGTGGCTGGCATGCTCCCACCGCCGCGTAGCGTCAGCCTGAAGGAGAAGGAGCGCTACCTGGAGGGCGCCAGCCCCTTCGCCCACGTCTTCGACCGCCACGGGGGCTCGGAGCGCGAACGCGACAGAGACAGGGACCCTCTGTTCTACGACAGCCACAAAGGAGGCGGCTCGCCCTTCGGCCTGTTCCGCGGGGGGGACGGTCTCCACAGGCGCTCCGTGGGAGAGCGAGACATGAGGGACAGGTCCTTGATGGAGGGAGGGGGCGGGACAGGCTTCTCCTTGTCCAAATCCCTCTACCCGGACCGAGTCAACCACAACCCCTTTATACCCACCTTCGGCGACGACCAGTGCCTGATGCACGGAGCCAAGCAGTACTACATGGCTAAGCAGCAGCAGCAGCAGCAGCAGCAGCAGCAGCCGTCGTCGTCGTTGGTGACCGCCAACAGCCGGAGTGACTTCAGGGGCCCCATGGGCATGACGTCCTACCTGCCGGCGTCGGCCGCGGCTGGGCTCATGTCCAACGTGGCCCCCCGCTTCTCCAAGGAGCTGAGCCTGGGCGGGATGAACCACCACGGCTCCATGCTCGGGGTGGGGCCCCCGCGGCCCTTCAACGGCAGCAATGGCCACGTGTACGAGAAACTCTCCAGCATCGAGTCGGACGTGTGAGAGAGGGTGGGTGAGGTGGGGGGGGGATGGAATGGGGGGGGGAGGAGGGAGGGACTCATGCGATGCAGTGTTCAGGAGATCAGGGAAGATACAGACGCTTTCCAGGCACTGCAACCTCAGCCAAAACCAGGGAACAACAGGATCGCCACGGAGACCGACCTCGTGAGGTCTCCTTTTGAAGTAGTGCTAGATGACAGACGGACAGGACAGGGAAAGAGTGGCAGCGTTTTCGGCCTTGATTTGCCGAGAAGGGACCGGTAGATAAACACATCCAGGCGATAATCAGGACACACGCAAGGAGGCGGGGCTTATTCGCCTCTCTCTCTGATACGGCCAAAGCTGTCCTACCAATGGCATTCTCCGGCCGGTCTCACCTTCCCGGCAACACTCGGGCCCTCGGGTTTGGCTGGGACAGGAATGAGACGTCGGCCGCGCCGCGCACGACCCGTTGGACTCCCTGAGCCCGGCGACGGCTCCGGAGGAGTTTTCCCGCCGCGCGCATACGCTCGTACGACTGTGAGACGGCTTGGCCTCCATCTGGTCCTCCTGTGTCTCAGCGCAAATAAGACGCTGTCGCGTTCACGGGACGCAGCCCCCCCATTGGGAAGGATGAGTGCTTCTCCCCCCCCTTACCCCAACCGCTCATGTTCTCCCTCCCCTTCCCAGCACCCCATGTCTCCCTTTTGCTCTCCCCTCGTTTCCTGATGCCGAACAAGCCACTCTTGTTTGCAATGAGAAATACAATCACGAGAGATAATAAGATATTCTTACAGAAATAACAGGGTATAAGAACAACAATAATATTAAGAACATTGTGAATAACAAAGATATTAGTATTAATAATGATAATACTGGCTATGATATCACATATGTTTTTCTCGTTTCATGTTTCGTTGGTAGAAGATTTCACTGCTGTTCTAGTATCTGTAGTTGTACTGTACTGCCCCTAGTGGCGGCACAAAGGTTGTGCAGGCCAGAAGGCATTGAACAAGTCCTCTCACTTTTTTTTACTGTGTTCTTTGTATAATACTTAAATTCACACTCATTCATTTATTTGATTGTTGTGCAAATTGTTGGGTCTCTGAAGGCATCCACTGAAAGGTCATAAGGTCATAAGAAAACACAAACACACGCATGTGCGCACATGAACACGCACACACACAATTGTGCTCGCGCGCACAGGTGTGTTTGTCTGGACTTGTATAGGTTGATGACTGCGGAAACACACTGTTTGCTTTTGTGAGAAGCAAATGGCTGTAGATATAGAGAGCCTATGTCACGTCCGCATTGTGGGATCTTAGCTTGGAAAAAATATGCATGGTAGTCAACAGCGAGAATAGAAGAATTTTTGGATCCCGTTTTTTTTTTATCCCACACGAAGTACACATAATATGTGTGTCTTTTTAAAAGAGAATTGATCAGGTCAAGAAGGTTGCAGTTTGTTGTAAAACTATAAAGTAATCTTTAGTTTTGTGTGTAACTGCTCAGTGAACTACAGCTTTGGTCTCGCACAACAAACATCACCTAAACAAAACTTTCTTCAGCTTGTGGGTTGTGGCCCCATGACTAAGGACATATTTTCACAGTCTTATACTTCAACAAATGTATGACAAACTGCAACTTTCTTAACCCGAACATTTTTCATTTAAATAGACAAACATTGTGTGTACTTCGTGTCACAATTCGAACGAGAGCAACAAATTATTATATCCTTGCCGTTGACTACCATGCATTTTTTTTAAATTTTATTCAAGGTCCCACAATGCAGAAGTGACTTAGGCTCTCTATACTGGCCGAAAGGATGTGCCTTAATGGTCTCCAGTTGGCATGCAGAACAGAACAGACCAAATGCAGCAGAATCAAAAGACATCAGCTGCCTGGTTTGACCCCGCCGTGGGCCAGATATCACACTCACATTTAAAGTGGACTTGTCCGTCTGCAGAGACACTTTATGTAACATACAATTTATGCTGTGAAGATGGTTTATATTTTAGCACCATCATTTTACTAAAACGTGCTACACACATACCTGTCACAACAGCGTCCAGCACACCTCCCGGTCATAAACAGACTGTTGTGTGTCACTTGACAACACAGCGAGCGTTGAACCGCCTAAACTATTCAGGTAGAGTGATCACTGTCACCAGCCTTATAAGGCTCATGTTCCTTGTCCTATCAACAGTATATCCACAAGGTATTACCTTTCCATCTTAGGTGTTTTGGAGGTATGTGCCTGTGATGCACGCACAGAAATTGTTGTGATGTAGAACAATGTTTGGACACTGTGTATGATTAATATATACGCTGTCGCGGTAAGTGAATTACTATGTATCTGAGCCGAGGGAGATGTCTGTTGGAGAGAGGCGTCACTCACGCTGAGTGAAGCAGCGGCAAGGCGGCCATCTTGAGAGTGCTGTCCCACAGTTCCCATTTGACTGATGTTGTTTTAGCTGGAGGGCAAACTCTTTTATTGTGTGGGACTTTTACTCAGTATAGGTTCAGGCTCTCAATGGCTTATCAATGGACATGCCTTATCAAGCCGCCCCCAAAGTAAAGCTGTCTCGTGATGACACATCATATTGCTGTACAGAAAAAAGAAGCCTCTATTAGTTATTTAATGTTTTTTTCTTTGATTTGCTGACAGCATCAGAGGTTCAAGGGCTGCAGGACATTGTGTTGGCGTGCTGGCCAAAGATGGGAGCTGCTGGTGTGTAGATTGTCTTTTGTTATTGAAAGCTCCTATCTTGTCTGCTGACCTAATTGTACCTATCTGATAGGTGTCGCGTGGAGGGAAGCAAATCAGGACTGAATGATGACAGATGTGTATTCTTTTTTCTCTCTGCTGATAACTATTAATTTATTCAACATCCACTGTTGCTGCTTTCCATGGGTAATGCCATAATAGTGAATTCTATCAAATTAGCCTTAAATCGAACCAATTTTCCACAGCCCCCTTGATTTGCGTGATAAATTACAGGACATTTTTATGCTCATATGATTTGGAAGGTCAGGTTAAACATTATCAGCCAGATGGTATAAGAAAGAGACAGGTAGGAATGAGGAAATAAGGATTGGAGGATGTGTTCGGTTAGCATTAATCAGTGTCGGCATTAGTATATTATATATTTTCCTTGTAAATAATATATTTAAGTCTTTTCACTTTGTACAGTTAACAGACAGACAGGATGTAACTTTCAATATGTTTTACAGCAATTTAAGAAATAAACAAAACAATATTAAAAACGTATAAAACAGAAAATACATAAACAAAAATATAGTTAAGACACAACTATTACTAATCATGCTACAGTAAGTGATATTATAATTGAAGGTCTTTTTTTCTTTGAATCTCATGTTTACTTAATTATCATAGTATACCAATTAATATACTGATTACTTTTAGAATTATACTTTTGCTTATTTTTGCAGGTAATTGAGGATCATTTAATATAGATGTAGATGTTTGGTGATAAAGGGGAAAGTTAAGTTTTAGTCTTACTAAGTTTCCCTTTGAATTGTGTTAGACTCTTGCTTTTTAAGGTAAGCTATTCTTCATGCTTTTCAAGGTACAGTAAATGAAATGATCGACACATTTATGTAATACAATATTACATGTATACATAGATGATATTTGCATATAAAGGCATTATTTTCATCCTTGATCCTTCATTTCTGATCAGCAATCCTTGATGAGAAATATTTCCTTCACGATATCTGTGTTCTGTTGCCATCTTATATGACCTGGGCTCTAATAGTGATTTAAGAGCCACTGTTGGCCCAACTATCCTATTCCGTCTTTGATTAGGATAGACCTCACTGTGGCTAAGGAAGACCTGCACACGTACACCCACACGTACACAAGCACCCACTGGACATTTACCATTGTTGGTGATTTTAATACCGCTGAGAATTTCAGCAATAAATAATGGACAACCAATAATGTTTTTTTCCATGATGTGGATGAGGTTGAATTGCTTTTGTGCAACTCCTTACAAAATTGTGAAGCATTTATCTTTTTATGACATGCACAGATCACATTTCAATGTCTTGCAAACATGTCTCATATTTTTGCAAGACATTGAAATAGGATATTTGCATATTTGTTTGATATAATGATGATAATTGAATGTGACTAATTCTCCGAGCTATGCTCTTGTATCATTTGGCAATGTACAATACATATTGAATAAGGCAGAACATATGGTTTGTAGTATTCCATTTACAGATGCCAATTTGTTCACGCGCAATTAGAAATTATTGCCCTGGCCTATTTTTCCCCATGAAATGTTTTTTAGAGAATTGAATGAAGTGTGCAAAGTGTCCACAGGTATCTGCATATAGTATAATGTTTGTTTTTTAGTTTTATATAGCCTCCTGTGCTGATTCAGCTTGTTTTCAATAAATAGCGTTACCCCAGAGATTTTATGAACACACCAATTTGACTTATTTTGATGTGAACAGCCCCAGTCAACAGGCGATACATAATATGGCCAGGGACTGTTGCCAGCAGTAACAATGCCGTGCAACCCAGTTTGCAACCACTGCTTGAGAAGGCACACCTAAAGCTGCAGTCAACACGCTTGGGCCTTCAGCAGCGCCTCATGCTTGTGTCCAACCCAGGGTATGGTGCTGTGTTACAGGCATACATGCCTCCTTTATTTCCCCCAAGGACAGTCCCAGTCTCGCTAATATGGCAACGAACGTGCCATAATACGTTTGTTATAATTGTGCCTGCAATTGCATGGCAAATCACTGTCATTTTTCTTTTACAATACAATAAATAACTATGGCTAGTTAGTGAGCCCAAAAGTACTGAGGTTGGTGGATGTAAATACACCTCATATTTTTTGGGGGAAAATACCACCATGTGGTACCAACTAAATGATCATCTCATTTTAAATTTGTTTGTACCATTGCATTTCACATCTATTTAGGAAGGAATTTAATCAGTTTGATTACACATTATGATATATGATAAGCAGGAGAGTTGGCCAAATGCCATTGTTATTTATAGTATGTGAACCTCTCACTTCATTTACATGTATTATGAATTGCACATGATTAATTGCAATTAATAATATTATGGAATTTAATTTAATTTAATTTCATGTTTTACACATAATATATTTTATTGTGTTATTATTTATTATTTTATTTCTGCTATGTGTGTGTATAATTGTTTTGATTTATTCACATAAAATTGTAAAATCTTTGTTTACTAATTGTTTTTAACAGTGACCATGCGCTTGGCTTTGAGTGTTATTTATATTCTGGCATTAAGGGTTCTTGCGAATTGTAATTCAAAGTCCGAATACGCTCATATTCACTGAAACTACATAGATTGAATTTACTGTGGCTAGACAAAATGTTAGACATGACTATTATCAATTGTATGCATACATAATGATACATTATTATTGGCCATTGTTTTATCTTTTTGTGGCCCTTTTATTTGAGATGTTATCAACATTTTGACACCATACAAACAAAACAACACAAACATAAATAACTGTACAGGTTGTGTAAATACTGAATGTTCGGGAAACATCTTGTTTTTTGTATGAAAATTATCAAAATAATCTCAATGACGAAATTAACCATGTCACTGCAAAATTGCAAAAAAACAAAACATTAAGGTACTTCTAATAAGAATCAAGATGATATCTACAATTATAAGTGCTCAAATAAGACTATTCCTTATCTTTGTACATGATGAGCAAAATGGAGTGTTGAGTATTACTAATAAAAATGATGAATTTCAATACGGGTTAGTGTCTTTCAGCATTTCACGCTTGCATACCTTCGTACCTGTCCCCTTCTCTTTTCACCGCTCCTCGTCTCGCTGAGGACAGGCCAAGCCTTCAATTTGGCTGCTGAGGTCTTCCTCCAGGACGGTGGCTTGGATATGGCTCTCACGTACTTCGGCTTTGTCTGAGTGTGCCACCTGGCCATCCATTCCAATCTCCCGTTTATCTATTCTATCGTCCCCCTCTGCTAATGCTTTGAATCGGAGGCTGGTAATAGCATACTATATGTATTATTAAACGTTACTGAGCAATACACAACATGTATAAACATATCTATATTTGTAATAATACAATGGGCATTCCTCCAACCCTGTATTCATTATATTGCTATTTCTTACTGCATCGCTACGTCTGTCACTTGCTCTGATGCATTGCTATGGTCACACATCCATGATATAGCTTAGCATCCTTATCTCTCTCTCTCTCTCTCTCTCTCTGCTCATCAGGTGAGTGTGTATGTCTGTGTGTCTGTGTGTGTGTGCGCGTGCGTGGGATGTATTGTGCATTA
>JAODOY010012730.1:8416-27992 GCA_025399855.1 Forbesichthys papilliferus | reverse complement strand
TATATATATATATATATGTATGTATGTATGTATGTATGTATGTATGTATGTATGTATGTATGTATGTATGTATGTATATATGTATACATATACATATGATTAATCTCTATTCATATTTTTAGTGCATTATGTTTTATATAATTAATATAATAAATTTAAATTTAATAATTACTTACATTCTACATCAGGATTTATTGTCAGTTTAGAAATATGTAATTGCAATGTTTTCAACAGTGTTCGTGGTTTATATAATTGTGGTGGTGGTGTTGTTGTTATCGTGGCCAATGATCTGTGTGATTAATCTCTGATTGTGCAGCTAAAGTGGTTCATACCTTACGAGCTTTTCAAATAAGTTAAAAGGTTTCTCCGAAGTGGTTTAATCATCATGTCCGCCAGACGTTGCAAAAGGTGTGCTAGCAGTGTATGCTAGCCCTCACAGCATTCCAAGCGTGACCCACTTTTAGCCATCGCTAAGCTCACATTTCTGTCTCGGCGTCCCCAGAAAAGGTCGCGGGGAAGCCAAAAAGTGCCGCAAGGTGTACGGAGTGGAGCGCAAGGACCAATGGTGCACTGCCTGCCGCTGGAAAAAGGCCTGCCAGCGCTTTCCCGACTAAACCTCCCCCACCCCACCCCAAAACCTCTTCCCAGAAACAGACACGGAGAGATGAGTGAAGGAGAGAAAGAGGTGTAAGGATGAGTGCTCGAACAGAGACTTGTATTGTACAGAGGATGCGTAGATCGTAGGTCCAGAGAGTTGAGAAGATAAACAAATCAAATCATTCACTTTTTTTATTTCTTTGGCTTCGTCTTTATTTGTTTCGAACTGTTTCATTCCCCGCCCTCCCCTCTAATGGAATGGAAATCCACTTTTTCCCCGTGACTACTTTTGCCCTTGAGAAGTGAAGTCTGTGATGCGATGGTGCTAGTTGTTAAATCACTCTACCTTCCTATGATGTGCTAAATCTACAATATTCACTTACACTACAAAGGACATATTAATATCCTTGTAAAGCCCACCGTATTCAAATATTACCTCTGCTGTTTTTCCCCTCTTCCAGTGGTCATTTCCGTGGTTATAACGTATTTCTGTAGTGTGCTATGAACAGTGTATGAATATTTTATACTTTTTTTATTTCATGTTCTTTCTGCTTGAGCCTCAGGCAGGATATATGAATTTTTATGTGTTTTTTCAGACATTGTTAGATAAACGTAATTCACTTAAGTATAAGCTAAAGAAATTGGTTTGACTCCAACCAAGTTCCTTCCATGAAACAGATTTCCTTCCTTTTCCACAAGATGGCGGCTCAGTTGTTAAGGTCTGCTGGCTCAAAATATCAGTGGGACTAGCATTAGAAGAATGGATTTATAATAGCAATAAAAAAGTTTAAAAAGTATATATGTACAAAGCACCACAATTTAAATGTTTGTGTACTTATTTTCTGCATGACAGTCCACAAGAGAAATAGCAAACTAGGTTTATTATACTTTTCTCTATACAGATTTTGTATGAAGACTCAACAATGGAAAATGTGATTTGAAATGTACACAGTATTCACATTTACCACTTTCATGTCATGTAGAGAGAAACGCACAAGCACACATGCACATGCAGTGTGGCTCACACACACACACACACGCACAATCTCTACAATCGGCCACACGTTTTTATGCATACATTATTGGATTTCTTAATCAAACAATGTAAGGTGCAAAACAAGTAATATAACACAGCTGAAGTTGAAATTCTCAAATCAAAAGAATAGTTTTTTTTCCCCCCACCCAACAACATTTACGTTTGGCAAATAAAACATGGTCCTGGACATGTCAACATGCACAATCTAATATGCACTTCCCTAAAGATTGTTGTGATGGTCTTATATGAGAAATTATGAAAAGATTTATGGACTCGAGATTTACCTGTGCTTGGAATTAACATCACGATTTTCATTGTAGATAACTGTAACTTCAACTCTTGTGCATATCTGTCATGCTAATAATAAACCATTAAAGATGAATACGGAACACTGACTGTTTCTTAAATAAATGTACTTTGCTGCGTAATGTTAGTGAAATCAACTTGAATGGAATTAAATAAATTAAATGGAATTAAATATTAATGACTTACGTAACTATATATACGTACACAAATGTCATTGCTAAGCCGAACTCAAATACCTAGTTTGTTCCTTTAACACCAGAGGGCAGTAGTGATACACTTGTACATTATATCTGTCGTCTCAGGTCCCTGTGTTAAGATACTGTATATTTGTTTTCTGAGGACACTGAGAAATACTGGAGGGCCTTAAGCAGGTTTTAGGGGCAAATGTTTTAAACTTCTTAATAAATTCAAAACAAATATTATCTAGTATCTAATCGAGAAACTGCACAGGATATAGATTTGTCTGCTCCTACTGAATGGTTTTTGTTGTACACATGTCAGGGTACTGTTGCACAAATGTCTGGGTAATTGTTTTCAGTATTTGTCAGTAATAGTCATTCATAATTCATTCACAGTCATAATTTGTCATCACATAATCCCGTTAACAAGGGGCTAGAGTTTATTTGGGGTTATTTTATTTTAGTGTGAACGCAGGAAGATCCTAATGCCACTGTCCTGCTTGTTTTATATGTCTCCCTGCTCCAACACACCTGATTCAAATGACTAGGTCCTCATAACGAGCTATTCACTTGAATCAGCGGTGTTGGAGCAGGGAGACATCTAAAACATTCAGGACAGCGGTCCTCCAGCAACAGGGTTGAATAGCTGGTATAGGCTATGGTAGCCCACTGGTGATTATATCGCCTTGCCAAAGAACATCAACAGAAATATGTGAAAATTAGGCATCTTTCACAATAACCAGAATCAGTCATGCCCTACCATCAATAAAACATTATTGCTAAAAAGAAAATACTTAAATAGGCCTACAATACGTTTTGTTGAAGAGATTAACCAGCTTTACGTTTAATAGCCTAAGTAAAGATAACCTACTTTGTAACTGCTGCATTTTAATGAGTAAAGTTGCTCGAGTGGAAAATTGGATTCTTAAATCCGAGTGAGGGCTGAGATATTAATGGAACCATCAAAGACTTCAATTTACAGGATCTAAACTAAAGAGACATTCTTTCTTTGTGATCCTCAAAGCGACACATTTGTCATGTCCATTGTAATAAAAGCACCCGCTGTCATAGAGGTTAAAGATCAAGTATTGAGTGGACAACCCCCCTATTCCTCCCCCAAACCATAAGCTCCTTTCACTGTAGGCCTACATAGACATGCCTTCCAGATGTGTTCAATACTCACACATGTTTCAGCATTGAAAATTGATTCTTAAACTGATTCATAATTCTCGATTATCTTAATACGGCCCTGTCGCAATACCAACACACAAAATATTCAATTGCACTTCTCGAATAATTTTATTTCACAGGACGAAGTGTAAATTTGCTTCAGAAGGACATAACTGTCACAAAATTCCTGGTTCTAGACACAAACATCAGTGATTCTGTGCTGGATATGACACTGTGCTCTTTGCGTAACATTGATGAGGTCATAGTTCAAAATCGGTGTGTGAGCTGCTGGAAACAAGATAGGCTGAGGTAACTGGGATGGGGTTCTGGGGCACATCCATCGGGGAAAAAAGGGCATTACGAGTGAAACACATTACAGTTGGTTTGGCCTCCTGACCCCGGTTGCAGACATGCTGTTAAACCTGCCGCTACGACTGCTCCTCATTCCCAGGTACTGCCGGAGCAGCTGGTTCACTCGTTTCTGGTTGTTCCATTTCCTGGCGGATTTGCGGATTCCTATAAAGCCGCCGTAACGCTTCTGCAGGGGCCTCACCGGTGAACCAATTAGCTTCCTGTATCCATGGCGGCCCCTCATGAAGCCGCCAAAACGTTTGGACAAATCGATGGCGTCATTGTCCTCGCCCGCGTCTAGTTGGCTGTCCCTCTCCTCTCTATCATTCTGCGCTCCATCCTCCAGCACGAGGTCAGACCCTCCGAGGCGCTCTTCTGCTTTATCCGACCCCAGCAGTAAGTCATATTGGTCGCTATGCTGCTCGAAGGCTTCGTCTTGGTAGCGTTCCGCCGCGGCAGATCGCAGCGATTCACTGTCGGTGTCCAGGTCGAAAGGGGTTAGTTCCAGCTGCTCTCCAGCTCTCTTTGAAAAGACGCCCCCCTCAGGAGGAGGAGGATAGTGCGGTAGCTTCAGTCCACGTTTGCAGAAATTCCAGATGAGGGTGGAGGAGACGTGACCCTCGCACTCCAGCAGACAAACCTGAAAAGGCAGAGCGGACAGGTGTTCAGTTCACATGATATAGCGCTAATAGTCATTTGTACAAAATACGCTGAATCATATAGGGCGCCTAGTAGTCATAAACATGCCTTCGTTGTTGTAACAAGAGCAGAAGTTCCCGATGAACCTGGCAGTACGCGTCAATGTTGTCAACGCATCGAGCAGCTATTTCAGCTTGTGACAGTCTGGATGTATTTGTCATTTGACTTGATTGGGCCACGTCCCTGCAGAAATTTGTACCTTAAAATGGTGTCAATCATAAGATCACTCTCTAGGGATCTACCCCACCTGATGATTGGCAGCGCAAACCTGAAATAAATTAGAGTGTACTTCTTGAAGGACAGCCTCTAAATGAAGTACGTTTTAGACCCCCGTCCCCAAAAAAATAAAGTAGACTGTTTGGAAATGAACTCATCATACAGACGACAGCGGCAGGTCTGAGCTGTCAATTTTAATAAGCCTTCTATAGTGTTGACATCACCACCACCACACCATACCAGACTGTGAGGGCAACTTTTCTACACAGAACTATAACAGTACAAAGTTTAAGGTAAAGTGAAGGCATCGCATGGCTCATCTTTCTTTGAATGATAAAAAAGGACACTTGTGAACACTTGTGGGATCAACTTCGGCGTGCTGTTGGTGACAGAGTGACCAACACTACCATTTTGGCTGATTGCTACAAATGCTGGTTGTAGAATGGGATGCCACCCCTCAGCAGTGTGTGTCCAGGCTGGTGACCAGTATGATGAGGAGGTGCCAGGCTGTTGTGGCTACTCACGCTCCTGTTTGTTTAATGAATGAATTGTTACATTTCCAATATGTATTGTTTCCTCAGACTTCAATCATCCAATCCACCAAACGAGTCATCAGCAAACAAAAGCTGTTGGGCATTGTCAGAGAAGATTTGGCACAACCCACATACTCGGCTCTGCTGCTCATCCCACAAATGTATGTTCTTTACAAATCAGGCCCCATTTAAAAGGCACATTATCAGGCTTTCCAGTGGTATAAGTATTGCCAAGAAGCATATACAACAGCAAATAAATAATATACCAAACACAAATGTCCTTTTTGTGTTATGTTTTGTTACTATAGCTATTATAATACAGCTTCTGTAAAATTCAGCAAATATCTCCTCTGTGCTGGCTGTAAACTAATATAGTGTTTCTACACAGCCCTGGATCTATAAATGGGAATACAAAGTGGTGCAGACCGCACCATGCAACACTATTGCAGCTATGGGCTGTGCAATTAATAGCATTTCATTAGCTTTTTCAATTTCAGATCCTAACAATCACAAAAAGAATGTAATTCAGAAAAAACATTTTGCAAGTAAACTCTAGTGTGTTCTGAATAATATGCACACTTCACAATTTAAGGTGTTTTCACCATTTTATTTTTGTTGTTTTTTAAGTGCAGTAACTGTAACATCTTTCCAAAGTAAACGAGTAATCGTGTGAAATAATTTTAATTTCAATATCAACCAAAATTATTGGGATTATGATCCCCTCCCCCCTTCCTTATCGAGCAGCCCTAATTCCAGCCATGGTAGTATATGTGTTCATGTGTGTATGTGTGTGTGTGATTAGGTGTATTTGTTTTAATGTTGAGTTGAAAACGATCAACAATTGGCTCTCCAGCATTGCTTACCCTCACCTTTTAATGGCAGACTCCTCCACTGCGTTATAATGCCCAAGAACCTGGTTACGGTTGTGTTTTGAAACATACCATGGTTGTGGGGAGAAGGGTGGAGGATATGAGAGCTCCTATGAGAGCTGAAGGTGAAGGAGCAGAGAGGCACTCATTCCTCCCAGCACAGAGGAGCAGAAGGGGCCCCAAATCACGCAGAAATTAGATAAATTACTTTGCTATCAAAAAAACCTGCTCACATCAAAGGAATGGAAGAAGAGGGGGTTCCGCTACGAATCTATCAACAAAAATTAATTACCCATCGTAAATGAAATAGCCTCCCACGGGCACTGTCTACGTCAAATCACCGGAGCAATCTAAGACACTCTAAGAAACCGTTTGTCTGTGTGCGTGTACGCACGTATGTGCAAGCAAGAAATCACACATGAGCGTATCTCACAGATAAGCGCTCGTCGGAGTGTGTTCCCTCGTGTGCTGCAGTCTTTCAATCTATTCGCACACGACTTCATAGGAAACAGTGTATAGCCGCCCTGTCAGACTTGAGCGGGACAAACAATGGAATTGCCCAGCGGATTCCATCTTCGCTGCTACCGGGAAGTCAGCAAACAAAATGAGGAACCTGATAAAATGTGTCAGTCACTGTTGCAGGCCCGCACTGATGATACTAAGCAGGAGACAATTATATAGTTCCATTACCACTTTCCAAAAGGTCCCAGCTGTCTTTCTCTGCATCATTATCAGTTAAATTAGCCGTCCCGCCGCTACTCCAGACCGCCCACAGACCTATTTTTACACCGACTGACGTGGTCCAGGCTGTTTGGGGAAATGGGATCTGGTTTCCCGCGTTGTAGAGGTTGTACACGTGTTCTGACGTATAGTGTATGCTATAGTTAATGCTGTATACATTCAGCGGCCGGGGATAAACGCGAGGGCGTTGAAACTATCTTTTCAGGTGTTGAAGCTTTGCTAACACACCAAGACAACGCTCTCAAGGCTTCACCTCCCCCCCCCACACACACACACACACACACACAAAGGCCCCACAGCTTCACAATAAGCACTCAGCACATTAGCAGATAGGCTATGCACTCCGTGCTCGCAAACACGCCCGCTCTCAAACTTACCATGGTGTTGAAAGCTTCCTGCAGCTGCTGGCGTTGCAGGAACAGACCACAGGCCAAGCATTCACCCTGGCAATCACCCCCCTGACCAGAGGTACAAAGGCACGCCAAAAGCACCACCAGGCACCACAGAGGGGTCTTCATCGCTCACTACACCCGGACTAGACGTGGCAGATAGGTTCCAAGCAGGGGCCAAGCAGGAAGGGCAGGGTCGGTGACAGGCGGGCAGACCGATGTCAGAATGGAGGGCTAACAGCTTGTCCAACCTGGGTGGGGACAAGAGAGACAGGAAGAGCAGTGGGTACATTTCAACTGATATGGGCTCATTAGGTGCAGAACAGGGGCTGTCAGTGGGGAATGAGGTGTGCTGTAACTAGGGTAACACGGGGGTAGTGCGTTTGCCTGGGTACGTAGAAGGACATTAGTATAAGAGCATGGATTTATTTTCATGGTTTGAGGGCTATTGGTGGTTCATTGTGTAACCAACCCTGTTGAGATCTGTTGCATGACGTTTTTACAGCCTACAGGAGTAATCTATCCTATGGTTTTTAATCACTTTCCGATTAGCACCCAACGTCCCTAGAATAGTATTTTAAAGTATTCAAACTAAATTCATAACACTTGTGGTAAAACCTCTTTTCTCACTCCTTTGTATCCCTTAAGAAGGGGAATATTGGAAGATAAGGAAGGAAACGTGTGAGTGTACAACTGATCAAAGACAACGAGTGAATGTGGGAGTGAGCAGGTGCAACACCTTTAGCTGAAGGGGGTTATAATGCAAATAGCTCTGAAGGCAGTCTGTTGTTCAATTTGAAGTGAAATACACAAGACGGATGTGGAGGGAATGGCTGGTCACATATTTTGCCAGAAAACGCATTATACAAATTCAGGTTTTTCTTTTTTTTCTTACTCTTCACTTTTGGGCAACGTTAATTATAGATAAGGCTAATTCTTAAAAATGATCTCATAATAGGGCTTACAGAATTATTATTTATTTATTTAATCAATAACAGAATTGCAGAAATATGTTGCGCCATTTTTGGAAAATAATTTACTGCTTTACCATAATCTTAAATAAATATAATATTAAATAAATAAAGATTTAAGAATAGTTTTAATAAAAGGAAAAGGCTTAATGTAATTCTAATAGAGCCAAGCAATGGCCATTTATAGTGAAAGATGACAGGATATGATTTGCTCCAAGTTTTCTAACATAAGCCACCATCTGGCCAATAGAAACCCACACATTACTAATACTAAGCACATCATATTGACAAGCGTCAATGAGAATTTTTAGTGTGACGGCCATATTGATGTGTGGCCCATGTAGAAACACATTTAAATAAAAGCTTCGTGACAGTACTTGAGAACATTACCAGCCTCTGTCAATAGTCTATAGGGGTCATGTGTGACCAGGATCCATTTGCGAATACTGTATATAAATGGCTTAATGGGAAATCATTAGCGGGACCTGTTTGTTTGTCTCTCTGATGTTTTGTGTAATGATCATTTGCAAGCCTGCTGACTTGGCCCATTTCATTATGTTCCCACTTAACTAGCCTCTAATGTGTTGAACACCCAACTGAGTCAATGCAGCATAAGTGATGGTATACATACTTGGATGTGCTCCAGTCTAATCTGCAATGCCCTCCTTCATTTAAAACATGTACAGCGTACACATGAGTTACTTGACTGGGGTTCTTGCTCTAAAATCTTGGCGCACAAAGATAGAGGAGCTGATATAGGTCTAATTCATTGGCGGCCATCTTGTTCCGTTCACACCCAGACATTACCAAGTGTGCATTTGAGGAATGGGGCAAGAGGCTACAATAATAATGAATCTAAATAGTGTTGATATCATTGGTTCTGTTTCAACTGCCCCCACAGAGAAATTTGCATCACATTTTGTCTACGGACATTATTTAGCATAATTAGCATAATGTATCTGACCCGGCAGGACCTGGGAAGGCTGGATATAAGCTGATAGAGAAGGACAGGGGTAAGATAGGGAACTCTACGATTTCAGGAACAATTCCCTCCTGGAGCTTTGACACTAGGCAGTGACCTCACTTCTAAAATAAGTGCATAAAGAAAATAACATCTTTTATCAATATTTTACACCAAATGTGTAATCTACTGCACAGAACTTGTAAACTACTTTGCCCATTTACTCATATTGACTGGGTTTTTCAAATATTTATTGAATATTAAAAGCCGTAGATGTTTCCTCTTTGAATTGTAGATAGAAAGATCTTATCACACTAATACCCAGCCAGACCAGGCTATTCATTCAGTTTTTCTTTTGTGTTTCTTTCTGAGCAGAAAAATTACAGCCGGCCGAATTCGTCCGTCTGCTAACTGTACAAAGAGAGATGTATTACGAAAGCTCATTGGGCGCCGTTATTGCTATAAGAATTAGCAGCAGTGGCTTTAATGACGAGCGGAGAGCAGGGCACAGTGGCGTTCCACGCAACTCAACAAAGCTGAGTTACTACGTCCCGTCCATTAGCTGTCTGCGTAACTCAAACACGCACAAAAGAACTCACTAATGTGGAGATAACCGAAAAAAACATCTCTCCTTCTCCCGCATACACACACACACAAACAAACACATCTCATCTCATCTTCCTCACTTTGTTGTTTCCTTCATCTCTCTCTCTCTCTCTCTCTCTCTCTCTCTCTCTCTCTCTCTCTCTCTCTCTCTCCATGCCTCGCTGAAGTGCAGGTGAGATGTTTCAGCTTTGAAGCATAAGGAGATTATATTGAGGTTTCATGTCGATTAAAGGCACTGCAGATCTCTTATTAAAGCCCTACTGAACATTACTGTGAAAGAGCCCGTCCATTTGGGGAAGGGTGGCGGGTTAAAATCAGCTCCCATATCTTATGGTCTGGTAATGGTTTTCAATTATTTGGTTATATAATGAAGAGGTTTTAATGAGTGTTTTTTTTTTTCTCATTGTGGACATGTTGTCATTTGGTAGAAACAAAGTACACTTGTATGGTTTTCTGAGTTTTAATAATCCAAATGCATTATATGTATGACTGCAATTTTGGATGGCATATATACAGTACCCTAGATCTCAGTGTATGGAACTAAGATTATGCACACCAATATAAAATACATCATTATATTATTCTTTCTCTCTCCCTATTTTTCTATGAAATACTCACGTGAGAACACATTCTACACCATGTGGATTATTAAGAATAATGACAACCTACTGCAACATATAATTTCATGATGAATCCAACAGTCTGTCAATCTAAGCCCATGAGTAATCAAATAATCACATATCAATGTAAAAACTATGCAAATTGCACATTATATCTTTAGCTCATACTTAAACAATTCAGATAAAGAAAAGGACTTTACCCAAATAGCTACTAAAACATATTTTGTAGAACATGTAGCAACATAGTGCAATGTAAACCTAGCCTAACTCCTGTCCAATTATTGCTCTCATTGTTCGCTGAGAAAAAAGGCTGGAAACCCTGTTTGCTTTAGCGTTCTCACAGCCACGCTGGATGGTGGACCAATCATCGACCAGAGGGGATGGCTAAGTGCGATGACGCCTCATAAGAAGACAAAGAAGGTAAACAATCACAAATGGAGCGCGTTCAGACCTTATTCACAAAGTGAATATCGGGTCTCGTTACAACCGGCTACATGACATTTGCTGTACCTACCAACCAGATAATATAGGTCTCTTTAACATTTTTTTGTTTTTTTTTAAATAATGAAAACAGCCCAAAGAAATGTCAAACAAGGAGACATAACAAAATATGTTCTCATATGATCTAAGCTTTCGAATACCAGTTTTTAAAGAATATCTGATTACTGCATTCTGATGACACATACAGCCTTATCAGGACAGTTATAAAAAGGAACATTTTTTACAAAATCCTTCAGTGTGTGGCGGATTTACGCCCGGGGTTACAATGCCAATTCCCGCAGTGAAATGAATCCTATGCGCTGGAGACGGCTTGACTCAGTAGAAAGGAAACGCTCTCTCTTCTGACCACTGTGTGCGTGTGTGTGTGTGTGTGTGTGTGTGTGTGTGTGTGTGTGTGTGTGTGTGTGTGCGTGTGTGTGTGTGTGAGTGTGTGTGTGAGCAATGCCGGCTTTCCTTGCAGGAAGGAATCTGAAATGACTAATCTGAGAGAATGTGTGCTTAATCCGATTTAGACGTGTCTGCCGTCTCTCTCCACCGGTCGGCTGGAACCACGGCAACACCTGATTAGATCAGCAGGCGGCATGCAAGCAGCAGGCTGGCACGGCTGTTTCACGTCTATATACCTATTAGCTATCCCATTACTAGCGGGCTGCCGCACGCTAGTCTGCCTTTGTCACCCGCCGTGCCAGGTTGTGGTGATAGCCAAGGCAGCCAGGTCAAGGTCAAGTGGGAGCACAGGGTCAGGCAATGCGTTTGACTTTGGGCTATTGTGTTGGCGAAAAACACTATAATGTGAATATCACTATGTGGTTCCCCTGCCATACTATCCTTTGCCAATTTCCTTCCTTCCTTCCTTATTTCCTTCCTTCCTTCCTTCCTTCCTTCCTTCCTTCTTTATTTCCTTCCTTCCTTCCTTCCTTCCTTCTTTATTTATTTCCTTCCTTCCTTCCTTCCTTCCTTCCTTACGTCCTTCTTTATTTCCTTCCTTCCTTCCTTCCTTCCTTCCTTCCTTCCTTCCTTCTTTACTTCATTCCTTCCTTCCTTCCTTCCTTCCTTCCTTCCTTCCTTCCTTCCTCCCTCCCTCCATCTTCATATCTCTACATCACTTCACTTGATCTGATGCTACAAAGCTACCACTGTGCCATCATCTCATATTATATCTCCTAGTGTTTCCTTTATAGGTCCTTAAATATGGTGAAAATCATACTCATCTGGTACCCTGCATAGACGTAGACACACACTCATGCACGCACACACACAAACACACACACTCACGCATACACACACACACACACACACAAGTGATAATTAAGTAGAGAAACTATACAGTTGATGTTCATATTTGGCTTGCCTTGGGATATAATCTTATCAGATCAATTGAGCGTAGCGCTGCTATTGTTTTTCATTTCATTGTATTCACAGGGTCTCGCATTTAATGCCGTCGGCTGCATTCAGCTAGGGGTCGTCTGTTCTGCAATCATACTCAGGGTACGATATGACGTGATATGCCCTTCATAGTGGGTGCCCAGGAAATCATAATAATCTCATTGTGTCTCCGGGAGGTTATTTTATTAGCTCAAAAATACTTTTCTGAGGAAAATGGCCCCTGTGTGTTTCTATCGTGGTTAATAACACTGCAAAGAAGACTAGAGGGCCGGGTGAGTCAAGAGCGCAGTGTTAATGGCAATGAGCACCCACAGTTAAACTCACAACCCCTAATCATTTCTTTAGCAATCATAAAAGGTCACACCGGGCAAAGCAGCGAATAGTGTTCTCCGGAGAAGTGATGTCTTACGTGGAGAGACTGGATGTTAAGAGCCACTAACACAGTCCATCTCAATGACTGTTAGTAACTGTAAACTATGAGGTTGTGTTGAGGTTGTGAGTGACCATCATGTTGGTTGGGCAGGGAAGGGTTGCGCAGTTAAAGAGTACTTAGTGGGTATGCCAACTACAGTATATCTGCACATGTTCTGTCTGTCATGAGGAAACTACAGCACGTGTTCTCTTCACGTTTACATAAAACGATGTACTGAGACAAAGCGACAGGTATAGTTTCAAGGCATCACTGTTGATGTAAACGTAACCTATAGCGCTGCCCTACAAATGCCGTTGTCTGCAGACTGCAGCATGCGGGCAGTGTGCCATCCTTGATCTGGTTTGTATTAAACTGCAGTGACACCTGCGCAAATCCATTGGACATGGAGCTAGGGAAAGGCAATCTACTGCAGTCTGATTTGCCTTCTACTTTCACCAAATGATGAGACTGCAACTGAAAGAGGAAAAAAAATAACGATGAAACGAAAATTAATTACATTTCCATGAGACCAGCAGACATGAAAATAGTGTTTGTGATTACTTTGCTATTCTTAAATCCATCTGAGTGAGTCGTGCTCCTTTCCCAGCCAAAACTGCATTGTATTTAAAGCACTGTAGCCTTCCCCAAATTAACATTGACAGCAAAGGCCTTAAATCCTCTAAACAGTGTTACTGATTCAATCTTGGTACCGCATTCACAAATTCTGCCTCACTGTTGCAGTCAATTAAAGTTAATACGGTGGCGATGTAGCTACTGTAGCTGTTCACAAAATGCCCTAGAATGTGCAAATTTCAATGAAGCCATTGGCAATTGAAATGAAAGAATATTTCATCCATAAAACTAGGTGAAATTGAATTTCAACTATATTTAAAAGCATGAAAACAACTTCTTCACGAATAGCCTTCCTGAAAGTTTATGAAGATTACACTTTTAAATATGCTACTTATGCACTTTGCATAATACAATAATAATATATGTTAAGATTTTTTTTTTTTTTTACTTGGTTAAATTAAATGTAATAAATGCACCTATTCATTTGCGTTATAGTAGTATAACAATTTCATCCAAAACAATTCCTGATCAACGGTCCTGAAATAAACTAAAATGTTTCTATAATCTTCAATCATTATGGTAATTAATCTGCTAATGGCACACGAGTAGCCAATTATTCCATCTATGATTATTCTTTTTCCTCGTATTGCCAAAAGATATGCACATTCCATTCCCATTAACATTACAATCATCGTTGTCATGAGTTCAGTGTAATTACAAGACTCAATGATAGTTATTAAGCTTCTGTATTGCCTTGTTAGACTGAAAGATTTAACCATTTCTAGAGAGATTATAATATTTTTTGTTTCAATTCCTATTATAGTTATATCTATTATGCTCAGACAAACAATATTCCACAAGCAATAAAAACAGATGATTTGAAAATGACGTACCAATCTTAACCGTACCATTCTTGTCCATAGCAACGCATAGTAACATCCATTAAATTCAGTAAATTCAAGATTCAGCTCAGTGACATGTATGCACAACTGGCAGTTGATTTGTTATTTAGCTTCTCATTTCTTCCTTTACACAACTGAAGAAAAATATTAAAAGTATATTAAAATATTAAAATTTTGAAATTAAGCACAGTTTTTTAATAGTTTTAACTGCTATGCAATAACACTACTAACAGTGAATCACAGAAATATCACATTGCGTGTAGCTAACTCCAACCACCTGAATGACTGCTGCTCCCTCAGCATAATCAGTTACTCTCTCTTAATTAGGAAGTGAACAGGTCCTCTGTGGTTATAGCTGCTGATGACTCTACATGCACTACCAGAGCCACAGGGAGAATAGTGCAATGGAAACACGGGGTTATTCTAGGTGATATTACATGCTTAGTTAAAGACTACATCTAGAAGTATATGCAAGTGAATGCAAACAATTCTTTGCGCCTAAAAAAATTACAACGTGAAAACAGTACAGTTGTCAACCCGCGCACAACAATAATTATTAATTGTCTTGTTTTCACGCTTGATAAGAACCACGTCCCTCCTCCCTCACATCTTATTCCGTAGGGGAAACAGCACGACCCACAGCGTGTGTCTGTACACACAGGTAGCCCTCTGATACCAAGGAGTCGCTTAAGGCGTTTCGTCGTTCTCCTACCTGGTCGTGTGACTTCAACAACTGCTCCGGGGTCCGTCCTTTGAGGCGTGCGCTGTGGAGGAGTTAAGTGGCTCGGCTCGTATCCTTTAGGCTGGGGTGGGGGGGTGGGGGGGGTTGGGTTTGAACAACTGAACGCTTACACCTCCTCTGAGGCTTCTTATATGGCACACCCCTTCCCTCTTGGCTCAACCCCACACATGCCCACCCCTCCCTTTGCACTCTCTCTACCTCCGTCCATGTTAACGTAGAAGGGGAGGTGGGGAAAGGGGGCGGCAACCCTCTCTCGTTTACGTACAACCCGGACAGATACCCCCCACCCCAACCCACCCCCCCACCTCGGCCCGGGCGTGTGACGTATGAAGCGTTGTCTCTACGCCACCAATTTCATCTTCATTGAGCCAGCTAATGGGGCACTCAAAATACGCATCATCCCCTGTGATATTTATCCATGAGCCGTATGTGTAAGGTTCCTGCAATACCCCCTACCTTGCCCCAAACAACCAAGGTCAATGACGGCTGGTGCAAATCACATGAAGAGATAGGACCCAGCTTGGCTGGTGTTCTTTGTGGTGTTTCTAATATAGAAATTGCCTTCTTTCCACACGTGTCACAGACGATGTAGCACGCGCCACTATTATTGTGGACAAGGCTCTGGACACAGCGAGTCAGGTCAATGTGAGTCACAAACAGACCTCCTCCTCTCTGCCGGGCTTCGGTGCGAAATCAAAAATAGTCCTACAGAGGTTTAGTTAGGTAAATGATTGTCTGCATGGCTGTGGTACTGTTTTGGAAAAAGCAGGCCACTATTGGTTGTGACGCATTACGGTACGCATCATTTGAATTGTTTTCATTTAATTAAAATATACATTGTATTGACTTTCCACTCAACACATGAGCACTGATCCACTTCACTACACTACAATTTCTTGGAACTTTAATTGACTAAGGCAAGCTGCGGCTAGATTAGCCTGGAACATTTTGACCTGTGGCCCCTCAAATTGATTGTTGTCTGTAAGTAATAATAAAAAGCAATTATCTTGTGGATTTATTTCACGTTGATTTTACGTTATTCCCAGAAGCATGTCCATCTCCACCAAGAAGCTGGCTCTGGGTAGTATACAGATCTCCTGTGCTAACACCCTTATGGAAACCCAAGTGATTCATTGTGATTTAGGATTAAGTCACGAACTGCAAATATGCAGAAGAACAAATAATAAAGAAATAAAGGTGTTTTTCTGATGCAGGTGTACAAGAGTATACTGTAGGAGAGATGTCAATCAAGCTGGTGATGTGGTGGTTAAAACATGGAAGAAATAGCAGGGGGGGGGGGGTTTGAATGACAGCAACAACACACAGGGTGTCTACAGCAACCAAGAACTACTTCTGTTTCCCAGACTGCAAGTGGCATTTAAGTTCATCTTAGCGTTCTGGCACCGTTGCTTCCCGCAGCATTGTGGAGGCTTAAGCCCAACTTGGGGGAGGTGTGATAATGATGGATGCATTTGGTACATAGACAGGGAGCCCCCCGGCTCAGCCGAGATAAGCGGCGGAGAAGAACAAGCCCCGGTTGAAAGGCCTGTCTGTCATTGATATCGCTGTGATCCGTGGCCCATCCGGTATACATAAACGCGCCGGTGGTTTAGACGGCTCAGATTAACTTGCTGACGGACAAGGTCGGGCAAACTTGTGCCACCACGGTGCAGTTCAGGGTTTGAATTGAAATATTGTACGTTTGCTTTGAATAAATGCAATGCAATGAAAGAAAAGTCTCAAAAATATGATGGACACATTATTCTGTGCATTTAGTAAGTCTCACTTGCAGTCAACTGAGAAAACAACGCACTTATATTGGTTGGTCAGGGTTTTTTGTTTGCTTGTATATATTTTTAATAATATTACATATTTTTGGTGTTAATCACCTTATTCACTCATCTTTTATTGAATTGGAAACAATAATCAGTGTTCGAGCTTTATTGAATATTGCAATGAATAGGCATATGAAGGTTAATTAATTCTGTGTTTGAACACTGATTAATGTTTGTTATAACAAAGTCAATATTCCATCGCTCCTTGTTTTACAGGTTTGCACAATCGTTTAAACAGAATATGAGTCATAAAGGACACATATATATATGAACAAAAACTTCCAGAACATTTATTATGACATATTACAAGCACTACATGCATGGTTGTAACAATGCATGTAGTGCAGTGCTTGTACATTAAGACTCTGTTGCATTTAAATGTTATATTGACATTTTCATTCACTTTTTTTTTATGTATTGCTGAAATCAAATGACACCTCTACATGCTTTTTAATAACTGATCTAAACCAAATACTTTACAATCATCAATATATTGGTTTTAAATATTGATACATACACAGCATAGTATGTGAATTTGTAGAAGATTTAAAATGTGCTGTGTGATCTGTATTCAGACATACATGGGCAGTTTAGTCAGCAACCTACAGTACAGAGCTCATGAGCTACTCTAGATTTATAATTTCCATTAAATGTGATTTGTTGAAGAACAAGGTTCCCTTTTTCCCAAGTTGCTTGTAGGGTACATCTCATATAAGCTTAGCAGACAAAACCAAAATATGCAGAATTTAGCAAGTAGCTGCTGTTAATTTTCATTCTCAATGTACTGTCTCCTCTATAACTCACCAAGCTGAGGTATTTTATTGTGCTTCTCTATAATGAAACTCGATGATGTGGAACCAGAGGCCATCTCTGTGGTAGTTTATCACAGTAGGGAACATTCGCCTCCCAAGCCAAGATCCGAGTATACAGTATATGGCAGCCCTAATCATATAGTCATTTTGCCTGGAAAGTCATCTTCCAACCTAAAACCTAATTGATTTTGCATGGAAAAAAGAATGACACATCTGTCACCAATATATGAGTCACCCTCTGATACACTGAGGGAAAAAAGTTACATTTCAGAGATGAACAATCGAACGGTACAGTTACAAGTGGTTCAGATTTACTTCAAATTCAGTGATGACACACGGGGCAATGTGAAACTAACTAAACTAAGGCCTTTGGGAAGGGACACAAACCATATTGATGCATTTATAATATTATCCTATCAATGTAGGAATATTTACACTTGTTTTTCAAAGTGTGGATGGATATTTTGTCTATTAGAAATAGGTATAGAGATTGAATATACTTAAAAAAGAATGTTTCACAATTGTACCCTTGTGCCATCTGTTTGTCTTGTGAGCCTGGCGCTGATGGTTTTGTCACTTGTGAGTACATTCCTATGTGATCTCCATCTCACGCCCTACAGATTCTAACTATGTTAGTCAGTCTAGAAACTCAGTAGATGTGTTGGTGTTAGAGGTGCCAGTTAAAGCTATTAGCAGGTGATTGGATCACCTTTAACGAATCAAGCATTGTTGTCAATGCATTGTTCTCAAGGCCCCGGCTAATCAATCAATCCACCATAGAGTTTCGAAAACTGCAAAAAGATGGCATAGTGACAGACTGTGGTGCGTACAGAAATTGGCAAAAATATTTTAGGGTTGCTGCTCCTGTTGCATGTAATGGTTTTCAATCTGACTTAAAAAGGCAGAAACTTATAACATTGGGTGTTTTTAAAGACAATTTGAAATAAATGGAAGAAGACATATTTACTTGTCAGGGTTTTTAGAAATTGTGCATATTTTATATTGTTTCTGCATTTCTTTGTTTATTATTAGTGTGGGATAGCATGTTTTTAGAAATTATATATCTTCAAAGTTTTCACTGCATTTACTGGTTATTTATTAGAGCTGGGTGGTATGGTGGATGTTATTAATTACCTATGTTTGTGTTATGTGTTTTATGTTATATTGTTGTTGTGTTGATTCTGTTGCCTGTCTTGGCCAGGACACACGTGAAAAAGAGATTTGCAATCTCATCGTGTCTTTCCTGGTTAAACAAAAAATCTATTAAAATACAGGACGAGATCAGGAAGGTTTCATTTCACACCCAAGGCAATGGGTTAAATTCACATCTCAATGAGTTAAATTCATATCTCAATGGGAATGGGTTAAATTCACATCTTAATGGGAATGGGTTAAATTCACATCTTAATGGATTAAAGTTACATATAAATTGGAATAGGTTAAACTCACATCTCAATGGGAGGTGTGTATTGTGTACAGTACCAAGGTTGATCCAGGTCACAGCTTTTCATATGTACATGCCCATGAAGAATAGCAGCTGTAGCAAACTGTATTGCAATATATGTCATGAGACGCTGTTTACAAATATAGCTTTTTATAAGGGAAGAACTGCAGACCGAAAAGGAATGTTAGATACAACGAAGATGTACAGGTTATTTACGTGTTGTCTGTGAGAAGCCTACAGATCAGTACCAAATGAAAAGGTTTTGACCTCAATCAGGGAAATAATTACAATTACCCCTCCTATTGGTGAATGGGCAGACCCCCACAAAATACCATTATCGGAGGTGATTAAAACAATAACTCTTATTTGATCCATTAACATATTTTAAGGTGCTTGCAATCTGATGCTGAATCGAGAAATTATTATTATTATTTTATTATTATTTCTGTTTTTCCTCATGACATACTGTATTTTTAATAAACGATTGAGAAACAATGCATTTTATTTTCTCTGCTCATTGTGTATGCCGAAATCTGCCAATATAGATATATTGATAGATATATCAATAGAATTATCTGAGGCGTGCTCAGTAGTAGGGCTATATGATAGGCACTAGGCGCGCATGTGTGTGCGCTAGTGCACGTGGATATACCTGCTTTTCATTCAATGGATCAATTTGTTGATGAATGAGAAGGTAGAAACCCTTTAGATCCTCATTCTAACTG
>JAODOY010012720.1:15794-27995 GCA_025399855.1 Forbesichthys papilliferus | reverse complement strand
TTATATTATTATTATTATTATTATTATTATTATTATTATACTTATTATTATTATTAGTAGTAGTAGTAATAGTAGTAGTGTTATTATTAGAATTATTACAATAATAATACTAATAATGTAATAATAATATTGTACAGTAGGTGGTGGTATGCCTGGAAAGTTATTTGTGATTCTCCAGTAAACCGAGAGAAGAAGTAGTACTTCGCAATAATGGCTGCGCTAGCTGTTGTGGAAACTCCAATTGGGACCGATGCTATTGCCGACGGCTTACTGGACCTTGTAAAACCAGCTGTTCAGCAACTTGACTTGCATGTACACTCAGTCCGGTACTGTGTTTATTCATTTGTATTAACGTATAACCATTTAATGTAAAAACATACGCAGGATACGGGGCTGTCAGTCTTCCCTCAGGATATAATGAGCGTCAATCATTTAATTTACTGAATTCTGGTGAATCGTTCTGCAACAATTTGTGCCTTTTCTGCATCAATTTATGGTGGAGATTCCGTTCTTAACACCAGCCCAGGGACTGTAGTTGAAAGTGAGCTAATATGGCTAAGATGGCACATTTACAGGAATGTTATTAATGTGCACTGTCTCTCTATAAAGGCCTTATTGTGTCTGTGGTTCTAGTGTCAACATAAGCCCATTACATGAATATGTGTATCTGTATCAATATAGCCTACTGTATCTTTATGTGCGCACACACACACACATTTTAGAGGAGATGCAATATTGTCCAAGGTAGCCCACCTCACTGCGAAAGAAATCACATTTCACCAGTTTTGCTTGCTGTAGTCGGCCAAGGACTGCTGAAAACATTCCTCACTTATGGCAGGAAATACAATGACATCATCCAAATACAGCAGCAGAGTTTTGAGCCCCAAATATCTGCTCCATCAACCTCTAAAAAGTAGCTGATGCAATAAAGCCAAAATGGCATTCTGTTCTATTCTGCTCTTTGATGAAACTAACGGAAGCACTGCCCTGCCCGTAGTCTGCTGTTGAACCCGTCCTTATGTGTGGAATAGCATGGATTTGAATTCTTATCTTTCAGAGAGAGCCAGGTGGAGTTGAGAGAACACATTGACAATCTAGCCTCAGGTGAATTTTAATTAAATTTGGCTTTAGTGTGTACAAACCATTTTTTCTATATATCGTTTTCCAGATTTTTCACTATAAATCACCACATTGTGTTTTTAAATTCTAATAACGTGTTTTTTTTTTCTTCTTAATTGAATTCCAGAGTTGTGCAGGATAAATGAACACCAGAAAGTTGCACTGGATCTGGACCCTTATGTAAAGAAACTGCTGAACGCCAGACGCCGAGTCGTGCTGGTAAACAACATTCTGCAGAATGCTCAGGTCAGTATTACAGTTAAATTATTTGGCAGACCCTTTTATGAAGAGAGACTTCCAGCAAATTGCACACATAATTTTGACTAGTGAGACAGACCACCCTGATCTCACAAGCTCCAATAAAATGTTGCTGCAAGAATCAGTCTGGAACTCCTCCATTCTAAGGTGTTTGTTAAAGAGGCGGCACTCGCTAAAACATTTCAATCTTACTTCCATACATACTGTACGATTGGACTACCTAACTTTTTATCTCAACCAATCAGAATGTTTTTTAAATCAGTTAGAGCGCCGCTGGAAACCAAAACGTTTAACGTGCGCTGATGTGGTCGGCTAGGTGCTGATTGGCCCGTTTATTTCCTCAACGGGCGTCAAGCGCTTTTTGCATTGTTGCATTGAGGGGTTCCAGAATGATGATCACTAGAAATGAAACTGAAGCTTGTGAGATCAGGATGATTTTGTAAAACTACAGGTGATTAGTATTGAAAGGATTTTTAAAAGTAGCTAAACTCTTGAGTCTCTAACTTCTACCAGACTGGAAACCAAACCATTTGTTTTCTCTTGTCTCTACAAAGCTTATCGATCTTTACTGATAGTATGTATTCTGATGATACAGGTTGTAAAATCAGTTGTTTGGATTAAGAATTAAAACTAAACTTAGTTGTCAAGCCGATGTGATTTATACTTGAATTTACATCTGAAGTGTAAACTGTGACTATTTTTACTCGTGTTATACTGTGAATTTGATACGAGTCATGTCAACAGCATATTCCGTTGGGATATCAAGAATTAGGCCTTCTTCCAAATGTAACACGTTCTGTTTGAAATATACAATTGTATGAATAAAAAAATACATTGCGACATCTTACCTGTTCACGGGCAGCTCAAAAACCGAGCCGATGTCCATAAATGTCTATAGAACATGTATACATATTTGATTTTTGTTCCTATATTTGTATGCTATCATGTTATAGAATGTCAAGTATTAGTTCATAGAGTGAAGGGTGAATAGAAATGCTCAGTGCTGCTAGGACCATCTCAGCTGTGATCATTCTTAACCTTGTTCTTTCTCAAGGAACGGCTAAGGCGGCTCAACCACAACGTGGCCAAGGAGACCGCACGACGGAAGACTATGCTGGAGGCCTCAGGAGCATTTAACACGCGGTCCCCCAGTAAACCATAACCTTGGGGTAACACCCCCATCCCCCCACAGCGAATGAACACAATTAATTATAGAATGCCTGTTTTCTAAGATTGTTAAAATGTATATTAACAAGTATCATGTATCTAGGCTGAACCCGTGTTAATCTTAAGGGACTACCTGGTTAAATACTAAAATAAATGTTATAATTGTGGTATTAATATATAAATAATGCGTGTTGTGTATTATTACAAAATGCTAATGATTCTTTTGTATTATAAAATAAATGTATTGGTTTTAAACGTGATTTCAATTCAATTGGATGGAATTAAATACTGAGTGAATTTTGTTGGTCTACCACCATGCATATTCTTCTTCCATACATGGTGGTGATGGTACTATACTCATCTCAAACCAGTAGCAATGCTTGTCTTTTAAAAAGCCTCATGATGCTGAGAATGAATGGCATGTGAATGTAACAGCTGACACATTTTTGACACCCCGCTAACGTTAAAACTTGCTTCAGTGTCTTCAGTTTAATTACCCGTCTAAGTGTAGATTGTCGTATAAATATAATATTCCCACCCCCTCCAATATAAACCAACCGAATAACTAGTGATTTACCAGTTAGGTGTTACACACACAGCACTCTGGACAACGACATATAGCTATCGCCTGTGTTGGTAAGGGTGAAGCAGGGCGAGTGTAGATAGTGGTGGGTGAGGGGCGGGATAATCTCGGCGGCGCCACTTAAATAAAAAAATAAAAAAAACGCGTCGATGTCTATCTAGATCTAGACGCGACCCAGACAGACCTCGGCTCGGGGCCCTGCTGTGAGATCGTACATGCGATTGGTCGCCAGCCGCCGTTCATTTGAGAGCGGACAGCCGATTGGATAGATCTCGTCGAGACATTCACACGCACCGTGTCTCCCATCTTTTGTTATTGTAAAGGAGCGCAGAGAGAAGCTTTTTAGGAGAAGGCAGTGTGCACGAATGCAAACGTCAAGGATAATGGTGTGTTATCGACAAGGATAGACTAGAAACGGATAGCGGAGAGGAAAGGCCTTCTCCTTCTGAACACTAGGCTACACCGCTGTCTCTGCCCCATTCCCTCTCAGTCTTCCATCTGATGTGTAAGTATAAACGAATGTTTCCAAATTCGTGATCCCAGTCACGCCAGCATTTGAATCACTAACTGTAGGGGGAGACAGTTAGTAGCTAAACAGAAATAAGTGTGGTCAGATGGGCTAAATAGGGTGATTAATACACATTTTAGCAAACACTACTGCCTATATAGGGAAGTAAGCATGGCTCGGGTCTAATATGCAAGCACCAGGGGGCATATGCCTGTGAGTGACTTGTTTGGTTCCTTTTTTTGTGGGTTCGACGTTTTTCCACATCGAGCCCCGTGCACACTGCACATGTAACTTTAAACGCTCAGTTCTGATAAGATCTAATGTCCAACGTAATGAATAACGCAATACGGCAACTGTGCGGCCAGTTATTTCTTAACATTACAGCTAATAGGCAAATAAGTATAATGAGGATATTGCAATGGTTAGTTCTGATCCACACACTAGTATGTTAATAAAATACTTAAATATCATCAAGAAATACATTGTACATTTTCTAATTGGCAGGTAATGTGCATTGGCTTGTTTTAAATGTGACCTTTTACACATATTTTACATTGTTGTTAGAATTAAATTTGCATAGTCAAAATATTTCCTCTTATTTTCTTTCTACGTTAAAAGCGACTGATTCAGAACGGGGCAATCATGATGCCAGTGAACTCTCTAGCCTATTTCTGAATGACCAACTCAATACCAGGTAAGCAACTGACCAAACACATACATAATACTTTTATAACAGAATAACTCACACATTAAATCCACAAAAATCATGCATCTGGCAGTGGTGTGGTATATAGGGAGATGGTTTATTTACAGCCCCTGAATGGAATCTAGCATCATCAAATATTCACCCTTGATCGCCTGTGATGTTTTATCACATGAAAATACATTTAACTCAATATGATCTCTTATATATAACATATCTTAGGTATAACATGGTATAGCATAGCATAAACCTGAACATACCTGTTTGTATGTTATGTAAACAGCACAACTACAACCTTCCTACATAGAGGATTGCTTAAAAAGCTATTGGTATATGTACTAACCTCAGACTGCCACAATACCACACTCTAATGATCTACTCTTTACTAGAGTAATATATGCGCAAGTTGACATGGGTCTCTTTGGTAAATGTTACCACCAGCACTCTTGACTCAGCTAATCAAAATCAAGATCAAAAGATCATAATCTAAATGAACATGTAAAGGTAAAGGTGATTTTATTCAATAAAACAGGTTAAAGGGACGGGTTAAATGCAGAGGATGAATTTTGCAACATGTATGTGACAATATAATTCATTGTCACATACATGTTGCAAAATTCATCCTCTGCATTTAACCCGTCCCTCAAGGGAGCAGCGGGCAGCTGCTGTGCAGCGCCCTAGGACCAACTCCTGGTTGATGCCAGTGTCACTGGTCACATGACACTGACTGGAGGATGAACCTGACATCCAACAGGACACTTGATTAAACCTAACCATCAATGTGGTGTGCTGACAGTGAAATATCAATTTCACATAATATATAATACATAATAACAATTGCAGTGTATCTGTAAGCCCCTTCATTGGATAAAACAGATTGAAAGACGGTTAGCATATCATTTCTTTTCTTGGGATGATGCACCCCCTGTAGGGTAGGATGACCTGCTGTGGATACCCATTGGCTCTGTCACTGGTATGCTTTATAGTCACAGTATACTAAATACAATGCTAATTGAGTTCTTAGTACTTTTGCCCCAAACGCCCATATAGAAATAGAAAGAATATCCTGCACCATCAGCATGGAATACGTGGCAGAAAGGCTTGAAATGAGCTAATTGCAATCAAATTATTTTTAGATAGTTTTGTGAAATGTAGCAAGTAGATTTGGTACCCTTTCTTCCATTATTTAGGTCTTCAAGTGTACAATTCTGACTTCATTGCCATATTTATTGCTTCGTGATGCACCGCACTCTCTCAATCTGCAACCGGTCGGGACTGCAGACAGGTAAATCTAGCACCCCCGCTCTCTAGAACCTAGAACTAGAAGCACGGTGTCAAGGCACACGGGTACATTTTACCCGTTGGCGGTTTTAGGTAAGATTCTTGGCTGTTGTAGTTTTAAATGAACGCAGCACGAAAGCATCGCTCAACACAGATGATATACTAATGGCGTCTGTTGTTTTGTCTGGGGGGGTGGGGAAGCCGGGTCATGTCGGTGAACACGCCCAACAGCAACGACGCCTGCCTGAGCATCGTGCACAGCCTCATGTGCCACCGGCAGGGCGGGGAGAACGAGGGCTTTGCCAAGCGTGCCATCGAGAGCCTTGTGAAGAAGCTGAAGGAGAAGAAGGATGAGCTGGACTCGCTCATCACGGCCGTCACCACCAATGGCGTCCACCCCAGCAAATGCGTCACCATCCAGAGGACGCTCGATGGCCGCTTACAGGTGAGTCTGCCTTTAGTTTTTGAACCCGACTTTTGGAAGGTATTTTTTGTAATCGATGCCATTATCGTTCATGTTTAATGACTTGGTGAGCATAGTGGGGCGATAGAGGGCCGCAGCCTGGTGTGGCCACTACAGACACCATTACAGTAGCCCACATCAACCCCATGGCACATGGATAAACCCCCAGCCTCAAAAGAGCTGACTTGACTATTATTTTTGACTAACGTCTCAGAATGATTTGATTTAGCCCACTAAGATAGCCTAGCTTTCAATAACTAATAACGTAGCAGTTAGGCTATAGCCTAGTTACACTTATTGAAGTACATGGGATTTATCATTTAGTTATTACCGTTAGAAAATGGAGGATTATATAGCAGGTTCCTAGATAGTCCCCCCTACAACCACAGATTTAATTTGACACCTACAGAATGTGGGTGAGTAAAGCATCCACCAGACTGACATCTCAGTAACCTGCCATTTTGTTGCGCTTGTTTGAATCGAAGACACCTTCATGCTTGGGTTAGTATATGCCGTATATGCAGTTTGCTGACACCGTCACAGCTCCACCCAACTCCACACAACACGACTCTGTGCGGATAGACAAATGGTTAGCGGACTACATTTACACTTCTCTTACCACTGTACCACTTTCCTGCACTGGATATAATTGCCTGACATTTACCCATTCACACACCGAAGGTAGTGTCAGCCATGCAAGGCACCATCAGGCCCAAATGGGCAAGGAGTTATCACATGCAGCTAGGGATGTCACGATACCAGAAATTCAGTAGTCGATAATACCAGTGAACTTCCATGGTTCTCGATACTAATTTTGATACCACAAGGTGAAAAAAAAGAAGAAAATTACATATTTAATTACATATTCTGTGAATGTGTATATACTACAGTATATATGTATGTATATATATATATATATATATATATAATATTATAAAATATTCACATGTACTTAAATGAGGCTGTTTATGTAGCCTAGCTAAGTACATTACCAGTTATTTAAAGCTCAGTATATCAAGCTGGCATCCCGCTCTAAAACGTCAAGCTGATGTGTATCTGCTGTGTGATTTCTCCGCAGGTGGCGGGAAGGAAAGGTTTTCCTCATGTAATTTACGCGCGACTGTGGCGCTGGCCAGATCTCCACAAAAACGAACTGAAACACGTGAAGTTCTGCCAGTACGCATTTGACCTGAAGTACGACAACGTGTGCGTCAACCCCTATCACTACGAGAGAGTTGTTTCTCCGGGAATCGGCAAGTCCACCATCTCATTCAGCAGTTAGATACAGTTAGATTAATAGACTTTTGTTGATACTTCTAAATGCACATTTCACATGGAATCAGTGACACAGGTAAAACCCCACGTAGCTTTGGGTGTACAATTCAACATTCGGTCCCCCACCTCTGCGTCTCGACTTCAGTATATAAAAGGGAATGCGGTGTGATTATGGCTTTCGATTAATATGAGTCATGACCAGGCAGATAACTCTAACATTACAGTAGAGAAGTACTTCTGCAATGTCTTACACACTACAATAACATTAGAGTATCTTAATTATACTTGTATTAGGGGACAGATAGTCTGTTACGTAGATAAAGTGACAAATAATTAATAGATACACAGGGATGTTTCACATTAAAGTTACATAAAACTGTCATGCGGTTCATTTGCAGTGCGGTTAACAGTTGGGAAATCCGTTTAAATCAGTGATTCATTTGAACAAATGCGGTGGAATGTTTAAGTGTGACAACAGTTTCCTGTATGTATTGTATCTGAAAGTGGTATGAAATATTTTAAATCTCCATTTTACCTAAAACACGTTTCCCCTTTGTTTCTGCTTTCTTGCGCCTGTAGTTGGTCTTAGTCTGCAGAACACAGGTGAGTTTGAATCTGTTGGATTTGTCGTTCGTTTTATATTGAAATGTGTATTATCTCATGTCATATTACCATTGTCTTCATCTTTTTACATTTAACTGTATTTTCTTTTTATTTATATTCAGTATATACTTTATATAATGTATGTATAACTTGTCTTAAGTTTTTGTTCAATTTGCCTGTAAAAGATATTTGTTAGATATTTGCTGCAGAATCATTTCTAAATGGACAGCTTTGTTCCAGTTGAACCGAAACCCGACGCTCTATCAACCGTTTCTAGCGATTCAAAATTTTAATCGGCAGCGAGAGGTGAAGGAAATCGCTAGCGTTTCCACCAATCAGAATCTAGGTAAAGGCTTTTCAGGCTTTCTTGCAGAGTAATATCAATATAAAAAACACAAAAACCTAAAAACAGTGAGAACATTTATTTTCTTCAGCAGCCCCAAAAAAGTAAACTGTTTACTGTTTGCATTTCAACGTGATACCTCCAAATCACGGCAAATGGATGGATATTAGTCGTGCTGCTCGTTTGTTTATGTTTCCTATGACTCCTCTTTATTTAATTTTGAATTAACAAAAGGCATAGAAAGGCCTCCGTTTGATAACGCAAGCCCTAGGATACTATTTTAGTGTCAATGTTGTGGTTCGCTCTTTACTAGCTGTCAGCAATAGTCTGCAACATCCTCGTTTCTGTTTTGTCCGCTCAGACTCAGAATGTAGCTGAAAGACGTACTATCGCGACGACAGAAATGGTAATTAGGCTGTCGCTAGAAGACGCCCAGTCCCTAGTCCACACCTTGGTGTAGTTCTAGCTAACTGTAACTGCTCCCAGTGGTTAGATGGCACCTTGCATGATTGACACCAACATTGGTTTATGAATGTGTGTGTGTGTGTGTGTGTGTGTGTTATGGGTGAATGTGCGGCTATACTGTAAAGTGCTTTGAGTGGCCGGAAGGTTAGAAATATACAGTATATACTATATTGTGGTGTCCCGGGGTGAGTCGTATTGATTACCCACAATGCAGTGCAGTTGACTTGGGTTATGTTTCGCCTGTTGTGATTTCTGTATGGAGGTGGTTTTGATGTTTGCATCTAAAGGCAAGTTGTTTGCTTCTGTCTTTTGTTTGGGGTGTTGTTGTGGGATTGTTGGCGCCATTTCCGTAGACAGCGGTGAACCGAGTGTGGTGCTGGGATTGTGGGTGTGTGGGGCGACTCGTACTGACTTGTGTCAAATAAAGGTCTTGTTAATGGTAAACCGTGTTTCTATACTGTAAATGCAATCCAGGTACAACTTAGTAAGAAATATGCTGCTGTATATAAGGTGTCTTTATCATCATCATCATCATCTTCGTCATCATCTTCATCATCACCATGGATATTAGGCCTATTCTGTGTCCAATGGTGTTACTGTCTGCCTCCGTGCTCGTAGCTCCCACAGGCAGCCTCATCAAAGAGGAGTACATCCATGACTGCATTCAGATAGACCTCCCACCGGGCCTGTCCCCATCAGACCACCAAGTTGGTCTCAAGCGCCCCCCCCCACCAGACCACTACGGCCAGACCCTGCCTCTACTGCAGCTGACCCCTGAGGCAGCCCACAGACCTCAGACCGTCACACATTACACTAACCTGCCGATCTCACCCACAGGTGAGTGAGAGCCTCATTTGTATCCTTTAACACCAGTTCTCCCCCCTTAAAGGCATGGTCACGGTCATTCTTGCTAACTTGGAGCTCAAATCAAAACAGTATTGCTCCGCGGTCCTCCGCTGTGACAACTCACACATCATAATGCATTGTGAAGCAAAGCGTGGTGCTGCGGCTTTGTTGATACGAGCCGTGTTCGCCACTTTGTTTATGATCCTATTTACGGAGCAAGGGCTGTGTAGAAGTATCTGATTCTGTTTTCACCACGTACAGAGAATGGTAAACAATGTGTTGTTACACACACAACTATATTTAATAATGATAATAATAATAATAATAATAACAATATATAATATAGTTCTATGCACACCACCATGTGGCGAGTAGTCCATTGAAGTGGTTTGAAAGAGCAGGCATTTCAATAAAATCCTGGGTAGGTGATTGGACAAACCTGTGAACCAGCTCCTCAACCAACTCTAGCCGAAGACAGTCAGATATATTATTAGATGAATAGATTATTAGACAGGTTATTAGTTGCTAGTAGCGGTTTTAAGTAGTTAGGTGTGGATATATTAGTATAGTAGGCTAGTAACTGTTAAAGTAGTTAGTAGTGGTCATTAGATGCTACTAGCGGTTTTAAGTAGTAAGTGGTGGTTATTAGTCACCAGTAGCAGTTATTAGTTGCTAGTAGCGGTTGAAGTAGTTAGTAGCGGTCATTAGATGCTAGTAGCGGTTAAAGTAGTTAGTAGCGGTCATTAGTTGCTAGTAGCGGTTAAAGTAGTTAGTAGCGGTCATTAGATGCTAGTAGCAGTTTTAAGTAGTAAGTGGTGGTTATTAGTCACCAGTAGCAGTTATTAGTTGCTAGTAGCGGTTGAAGTAGTTAGTAGCGGTCATTAGATGCTAGTAGCGGTTGAAGTAGTTAGTAGCGGTCATTAGATGCTAGTAGCGGTTTTAAATAAGCAAGAGCCATGCCTGTCTGCTCCCAAGGGTCCAGCACCAGCGGCAGCATCATGCTGCCCATGCAGGGAGGCCACAGCGAGGCTCTGCTGCAGATCGCCTCTCCTCAGGCTCCGGCCATGGCTCCCATGACTCCCAGCGTCCCGGGCACGCCTCCCCCCTCCACCCCGGCCCACGGGCCCTTGCAGCAGCCAGGGGCCAGCCAGGCCCAGCTCCAGCCCCCTGCACCTCCCCACGCCGAGGGACAGAACGGCTACACGCCGAGCTTGCGTAGCGCCTTCCACAGTGAGTACACTGCAAAAACTAACAACTAACTTAGTGTGATAATGTTGTTTTTAGATTTTAAATCTAGTTGGACTTGTTTCTAATATAAATGGTTTATCTAGTGAGTTAAATTAAGTAAATCTGCACTTAATTTAAGAAATCTTATCAAGTGGCTTTCACTTACTGCACTGGCAGCCAAATGTGCTTGTTTTAAGCATAAACAAGCTATTTGCACTTATATTACATAGGGCATTTTTTGCAGTGTACAGGCAAATCCGTCCGTTCACATTCAGGCGACATGCAGATGTGCGGCATGTCCAATTTAAAGGTGGAGTCAGTGATTCGGGAAACACTGTAGCTTGTTGACATTTGAACTTGGTCAAAACAGAAACGTCTCTCCTTCCCTTTGGTGCCATATGAATGCCATCTCTCCCTCAGAAGCACCACCCCCGATACATTTGATACACATTACCATGGCTAGGATAGTGTTTGTGTGGTGTGGTCTGCACCACTTTGTTTGTGTAACCATTTACAGAGCCAGAGCTGTGTAGAAATACTGGATTGTAGGTTTATTTTCGCAGCACACACTGAGGAGACATTCGCTGAATTTGACGACAAGTGTTGAACTTACAAAAACGTACAATCGCCGAGTCTACCTTTAAGGACTACTTTGCCCAATGATTATACTATGAATTACTCCATTCTCACTCTGAAATTCTGGAAGAAAACATTTTGCACTTCCAACCATATAGCAGTTGAAATAGATTAACAGAATTCCATACTTGACTCCACATAAGATATTACCGTTCTTGAAGAATGTGTTCTGTTTTTTCCAATCTTTTGGAAACAAATGTAGTTTTAGTTTGTATTAATATGTTGCTTGTATTGTTTGGGCTACTTTTTAATGTTATAATACTTAATACTATATTAAGTAATATTTTTACTTTAAATGTAATTCAGCAACTTGGACAGGAAGCAGTACAGCCTCCTACACTCCTATTGGACCCCAGCAGAATGGGCGTGTCCACCAACAGCCTACCGTCCCTCATCCAAACCAGTTCTGTAAGCTGTGGTTTACGTTACTGTTGTCTGTAAGCTGTGGTCTATGTTACTGTGTGTTGTCTGTAAGCTGTGGTCTATGTTACTGTGTGTTGTCTGTAAGATGTGGTCTACGTTACTGTGTGTTGTCTGTAAGATGTGGTCTATGTTACTGTTGTCTGTAAGATGTGGTCTATGTTACTGTGTGTTGTCTGTAAGCTGTGGTCTATGTTACTGTGTGTTGTCTGTAAGATGTGGTCTACGTTACTGTGTGTTGTCTGTAAGATGTGGTCTATGTTACTGTGTGTTGTCTGTAAGATGTGGTCTATGTTACTGTTTG
>JAODOY010012720.1:0-15694 GCA_025399855.1 Forbesichthys papilliferus | reverse complement strand
TGTTGTCTGTAAGATGTGGTCTATGTTACTGTGTGTTGTCTGTAAGATGTGGTCTATGTTACTGTTTGTAAGATGTGGTCTATGTTACTGTGTGTTGTCTGTAAGATGTGGTCTATGTTACTGTGTGTTGTCTGTAAGATGTGGTCTATGTTACTGTTTGTAAGATGTGGTCTATGTTCCTGTGTGTTGTCTGTAAGATGTGGTCTATGTTACTGTTTGTAAGATGTGGTCCACATTACGGTCTGTTTGCGGTAAACAGTAAATGGGCTGCATTTATATAGCGCTTTTCCAACCTCAACTCAAAGCGCTGTACATTATTTGCCTCACATTAACCCACATTCACACACCGATGGTGATGGCTGCCCTGCAAGGTGACACCTGACCACCGGGAGCAGATAGGGTTAGGTGTCTTGCTCAGGGACACCTTGACACACGGTGAGGAGGTACCCCGCTCTGAACCAAATATTTTCACTTATATTAAGTATTTCAAATGCACATTTGGGCTTGTGAAATAAGTTCTCTTTTGATCCTTTATTTTATTAGTAAATCTACCACAAATGTGGTTTTATGGAAATGAGTTTCCCAATTGTATTTTAGGATTACATACAAATATGTGGAAAGTTGTAGTCTAGGGGCTGTCGCTGATGGACAGTAATGTATATATACATTTTTTCGTGTTTGTATTTAAGTATTTGAACATTCTTTGATGACCGCTATATTTTTTTGCGTTTCAGGGACGCAGCATCACGGCTCAACATCGTTTCCTCCTCTGGTATCCAACCACCCTGGTAAATAACTGTTTTCTTGACACATTTCTATTGGCAATGCAAATATAGCAACAACTGAAACGAGTAAAGAGCCTCTCCATCTGCATTTGGCACATTATACTTTCTGTCCATTTGGGAACTGTAGATGTTGGTTTTCTAACTCGCTATTGGTTGGGATCCCGCATAATACAGTGTTCATTTGTCAATTAAAAATGTGCCACCTGCACCAGCCATATTGTATTCATGCCAATGACATAAGAAGGGTTTGATGGTTCTAAAATATATCAGATAATATGAACTTTTACTAAATATATATATATATATTTATTTTCTTTTGACGACAAATGCCAAGATGGGAATGTCATGTAATGTAATGACATTATTTTTCTAATTTATAATTGACTAAATTATCAAAATAACGTATTAGTCGTCTGACTAGTGAATGGCAATGAGACATTGTTCTCCTCTATAAGTATTCGCTTGTTTAAAGCAAATGAGGTATAGAAACTAAAACCGTCCTCACACGCTAATTAATATATACTATATTATAGAGTATTGATTATCACAAACAATTGTCAACTGGAAGCCTTCCACGTGTTGTGGTAATTAATGCATTACTTCACGGCATTACGGAACATAATACCTGATATAGATAGGAATTGAGCCATGATGAGAGATTTAATAAGTTATAAAACATATTACTCAGTGTGTCAATCAGATGGATTACTTATTATTATGGATTCATTTCTTATTGCATAATTTAGTTCCATTTGACTTGATAGTTTATGCATGAGTTAAACCTTTAATAAATGCTTTCTTATGCATCATTACTGTTAACCGAACATCTTCTTTGGCCCATTTGACAGCCATAGTTCTTAGCAAGGAGGTGGATTTAAAGTAGTTGACTGGAAACATGTGCATCAGCACGTCGTCATCATTGTCCCTTAACTACTGCCTCTCACTAAACACTTGATGTCAACAACAACTGAAAATGCTGTATTGCTTTTGCAGGACCAGAGTTCTGGTGCTCCATTTCCTATTTTGAGATGGACGTGCAGGTTGGTGAGATGTTCAAGGTGCCGGCCACTTGCCCTTTGGTGACGGTTGACGGTTACGTGGATCCGTCTGGGGGAGACCGCTTTTGCTTGGGCCAGCTTAGTAACGTCCATCGAACCGACACCAGCGAAAGAGCCAGGTCTGCCTAAAGCGTTTTTGCTCATTTACAGAGAAACTAAAGACCCAGTAACCAACACAATGACCTTCACTAATGTACACCTGTAAATAGAGCAAAACACAATAAATATGTTCTAATATCTTTACAGGAAAGTCATTTTTGGTGATTAAGTAATATGTTGGCTGACATAATTATTTTAAATCCAAATTGGAAGGGAGGGGGGGGGGGGGGGGTCACTAAAGAGTAGACATTAACTTGAGTGACCAAATACATCAAGGAATTATTTAGGACATACGTTTGTAATTTATGTTTGCCCAACAATTCGGACAACTCGTTCAATACACACACACACATACAGTATATACAAATAATACACACACTTTTCATGCTTTTAAACTCCATGTGGCCATCATTGTGCCAAATTAACAATGAAAGATCCCCTTAGCAACACATAATGAATGCTTTAATTTAACAAGTTCTAGGGCCATATTGTATATGTTTGTTTGGAAGCAGAGTTCTGCTGATAAAAGGCAACAAGAACCCCATTTAACACAATAACAGGATTCTATTTCCATAAACAAAATAATAATGAATGATTGATTTATATTTCTGAGTCATGCATAATGTGAAAAAACAAATACTCAAATCCCAATATTTAAATCGAATACATACCCAACGAACGAACGAATGCCCGAATAATCGAATATTTGGGGCCAGCCCTAACATATACCAGTCCATGTACCATCATGTATAATGTCTTGTACCAGGTTGCACATAGGCAAAGGTGTGCAGTTGGAGTGCCGTGGGGAAGGAGACGTGTGGATGCGCTGCATGAGCGACCATGCTGTCTTCGTGCAGAGCTACTACCTCGACAGAGAGGCGGGCCGAGCCCCCGGTGACGCCGTCCACAAGATCTATCCCGGAGCCTACATCAAGGTACATTGATCACTGCTTTTGATCTGACACCTAAAGGCAGAGTCAGCCATTGTAAGATAATTGTAAGCTAATACACTTTTTTTGGTCAAATTCACTCGTTATCTCATCTTGCTAGCTTACCGTTGTCTGTGCGTACTGAAAAAAGAATCCGGCAATTCTACACTGGCTCCATAAATAGGAACACAAAAGAAGTGGCGAGCACTGCTTACAACACGCCTGATTCAAGGTTGTTAGAAGCCTGATATCGACCCGTTCATTTGAATCAGGTGTGTTGGAGCAGGGAGAGATCTAAAACATGCAGGATGCGGCCCTCCAGGACCGTAGTTGAACAGCCCTGATCTAGGTTTTGCAATGCGTTTCCAATGTGGTGGGTGGAGCTTCTGAGGGTCCAGGGAGCATGTCGTGTCAATTGTCATTGAATGGAGAGGTGATTTTGTTGATTGAGTTCAAATAGCAACAGGCTTCCTCCAAAATGTCTTACCATACCTTCAAAGCCCCGTTATGCAATAATTTTAATTTTATTTGTTACTTCGCATCCCCTAGAGTTGCAGAGTGTAATTCCCTTTTACACCCAGTTGTCGTAAATACAAATCACGCAGCCATAAGTAAGTAAGTACATTTATTTATATAGCACTTTTCACAGATATAAAATCACAAAGTGCTTTAAATTCAAAACAGGAAATAAGGAAAAGTACAATTGAGAAAAACAATGAAGATATGAAAATTAAAACAGAATCAAACAAACAAAACATTAAAAATGGGCAAAATCTAAACAAATAAACCTCAAAGGTGAACTAATGAAAAACTAAATAAGAATGTTTTAAGCTGCTCTGGTGTTGTACTGTACGGTACACGTGTTGACAAGCTGAAGGATATGGAACCAGTGTTCTGGCGAGATCCGCTGCTTTGCTTACATGTTTCCGTATTGTAGCGTTGATTCTGTACTGTGAGAAGAGGCGTCAGAATACATCAGACAAGCCAGCCAAGTACCTGTGGCCCGGGCATTCACAATCCGGCCGTAGTCGTGTGGTTCCATGCATGTGTCCGATGCATCTGACGTTTGGCCGGATCAAATGCACACCGATCCAAGTTTGCCTGAACAGCATTTGTGCTCTGACAGACACAAGGTGAGGTCAATAATATCAGGCAAACAACAGAACACAGAGGTGGCCTCAAGGCTGTTCCGATAGACACAGAGGCATTATAGAGGGAGAGCGCTGCTTAAGGAAACACTCTTGGAGAGTAACCGCGCCCTAAAATGTGTTTTTTGAGCCCTAAACACTGAACTGTGAGGAGACACACCACAGTACGTCACAACCTGCGACGCTGGAGTTCGCCACGTGCATGACCGTATCAGCATGCAATTCAATTGGATTATTTGTATTAGTTTTGTTTTCATTATTTCACATCAACATTCAAATGACCATCCATTCTGCGCTGGCTATGGTGAATAACTAAGCTGTGAGGGGCAACATTCTGTCACTCAAGGACGTTGATGGTGTGATTACGCTCAAATAATCTTTTGCAATTATCTGTCCTTGTGTCCGTACATAATTGGGAAAAAAATATTTTAAGGTTGCGTCTACCGCTTGGAATGCTCTTCAAAAATCTTCGAAAATAACTGACGTTCCTTTAGGACAGTTTTATCAAGGACATGCAGCAAAGGACTGTTTGGCATTGTAGTTGTTAATAACAGTATATTGTTATTGTAGACAAACCAGGCTTTTAATGTACAGTATATTTGGAAGTATAACATATGTAACATTTTACATATATAAGTATATGTATATGTATAGCATATATAATATATATGTGTTTTATAACTTGTTGAATGATTTAAAATACATTACATTTTGACCAGGTCTCTCCTGAAGAAGAGATGTTAATCTAAGTGAGATTACCTGGTTAAATGAAGGTCATATAATAATATACAGTATATATATATAATAAGTTGTTGAATGATTTAAGATACATTTTGACCAGGTCGCTCCTGAAGAAGAGATGTTAATCTAAGTGAGATTGCCTGGTTAAATGAAGGTCATATAATAATATACAGTTTATATATAATAAGTAGTTGAATGATTTAAGATACATCTTGACCAGGTCTCTCCTGAAGAAGAGATGTTAATCTAAGTGAGATTGCCTGGTTAAATAAAGGTCATATAATAATATATATATATATATATATATCATAATAGGTGTTCGACCTGCGGCAGTGCCACAGGCAGATGCAACAGCAGGCAGCCACGGCCCAGGCTGCGGCTCAGGCACAGGCTGCGGCCGTGGCCGGCAACATCCCCGGGCCAGGCAGCGTTGGGGGAATCGCACCTGCCGTTAGTGAGTACTTTGTTATAATCAGGGTTGGGTAGGTTATTTTTTTAAACGTAGTCCATTACAGTTACTCGTTTACCAGACTAAAATTATAATCAGTAACATCATTTTTGGGTTGTAATCTGATTACTTTTCAGTACTTTTTTGCCTATTTTAAAAATAAAAATACATAACAAGCATTTGCATAAAGCTGGCATATCTTGTTATAAAGATATAACGCAGAATAAAAAGCCTCTTCCTCCTCCAGGTCTGTCTGCGGCGGCAGGCATCGGCGTGGACGACCTGCGGAGGCTGTGCATCCTACGGCTGAGCTTTGTGAAGGGTTGGGGACCCGACTACCCCCGGCAGAGCATCAAGCATACCCCCTGCTGGGTGGAGGTGCATCTGCACCGAGCCCTCCAGCTGCTGGACGAGGTACTGCACACCATGCCCCTGGCCGACCCGGGCCCTGCCCACTGACCCCGGGTCAGATCCACACCCATGCCCCAGGCCGACCCAGGCCCTGCCCACTGACCCCGGGTCAGATCCACACCCATGCCTCTGGCCGACCCCAGTCCAGAAAACTGACCCGAGATCAGATATCCACACTCCGACTGGCACACATACAGTATATATACAGACACACATACAGTATACACAGACTCACAGGTATACAGATACATACAGTATATACAGACACATACAGTATATACAGACACACATGTATACAGACATGTATACAGACATACATACAGTATATACAGACACACAAGTATACGGACACCTTTGGAATATTTGCACTACAGGCCAAATACACACGATATGCTTTAATTCTCTAAGTCAGTGCAGATGACACATTCACCTATAGTTACACATACATACACACACACATACATACACACACACACACACGCTCACACCACAGGTTGGTTCACATGTGTAGCACAACCTCACAGATAGCTTTAGACTTGTTTTAGACATACAATTACATTTAACATTAGCATACTTTTCTTACTGGGCTTATAATGCAGTTAAATGGGCAATCAGTTAGGGAGTAAAACCTATTTTTATGACTACAATTGGAATATGGTACTTAGGACACCTTTGTATCCAAATTCACTTAAAATTCCAAGTATTATCATTTATTATTATAAATTACATTATTATACCCAGTGAGTTTCCTAAAACTCAAAGCTATATGTAAAGTTGTGCTATTCAACATGATAGATAATGAGTTAATATAGAAAGCATTTCTTTACAGAAAACAAATCCTTCAAATCAATTTTTGTTTTATTTTTTATATATATATTTATTCTACAACCAAAACGTCTGTGGGCACGCAGGAATACAGGAATAAAACTACTGATGTTTTGTTCACAAACTAAACATGTGGGGAACTGGACATCTAAATTGCAAGATGATGATTGTACTGTATGTTAAGATATACTTTGTAAAAATGTCTTACCCTCCTAAAAATGATAGATATTTGTATTGTATAGAATGTCTTCTCTTTAAAATAATTGCTATTTGTATATGCACTGTATACGCAGGTGCATTTTAGAAAACCAGTTCCCCTACATATGCACTTTGGTATTTTGCTACAGCGACGTAAAGAGAAACCTTCTACAAGTTTATGTAATAAATATGCACACTTGAGAGGTGCAATCAATTAAGAGCTGCAGAAGACAATTAAGTAAAGTTTTAAGCCTTTTCAACTGAAATAGTTATAGGACTGGAGACAAAGTAAAACATTTATTTGAAACGTCTCGTTTCTGTGAAAACTTTGGAAAATGTATATTGATAGTAAAATATGTTGTTTTATTTTCATGCATGTATTGGTCTCGCTACTGTGTATTGATCTAAAACTCACACCACAAACTTTCAGTTTTTCCCCCTAATTCAAGTCCTAGTTTGAGCTGATGTTCATATGCATTTCTTACCAAATGACAAAAAAAATCCAAAAACATTAATCTTGAAAGCATTAGTGTTGTTATTTGTGACTGAACAGTGCTACCATACTGTATTTCGCCAAACTGTTTGCCATACTGTTTGGTGAACCCACCAAAGACAGAATACCTCATGACATTATAGTGCAAACTCAGTTATGTTTTTATTAATGAGCTTTAAATGTCTTGCAAGTTCGCAGATACGGGTTCATTAAATTGACATGTGACAATGAATCCCTCAGACCTTGTACTAATGTTGTAGTTAGGTAGCTTTAGATAATCAACCATTTTGTCTTGACAATATTTAGTAAGTTAGCTAACAGTATATGCTTCTTACAGGTTTTGTTTCAAAACTTTTACAGAAACTGTAACTGTAGTACAGAAAATCAGCTGCTAATTTATCAGGCAACATTTCAGACTCCAGTCCAGTTCATTTGATACCAGTGCCTTTCTGTTTTACAGGGCAGGTTGTGAAGTGCAGTAGCTCTAAGATGCTGGGGTTTATCTCCATTAAATAGCATAATTACTCCATATTTCCATAAAACCATCCAGAGAAAATGTTAGATGTTAATTAGTCAAATTCATTTCAGAATTTGCTCCGGTATCAAATTAAAGCTGCTTTCCACATTGGTTTAGTTTGTCATCTATTGTTTTATATTTCTTTATAATATCTGGTTTATGCCCTGCCATCATATAAAATGAGCATGCTGTTCTTCATTTTCCATCTGGTGTCTTGCAGGATTTTTTTTAGCAGTACAACATGTATAAATACCACTGCTGATTGTGGTATAATTGGTCAGTAGCTCCTATGGGGATGTCAGCAAGCATTCCTACTTTTCAATTGCATCTTTAGGGGTCTTGAAAGCCTTTCAAGTAGTAGATGTTTCGCCCTGTATTGTGTTTAATGTGCTAAATGGGGTTTGTGATACATGGATCAAAAAGGTATATCACCTCTGACCTCTGGGTAAACATGTAATATTAGAATGTCTTCAGGCAGTCGTACACATACTTATTTAATTTGTGCCTTTAGTTTTATATCACATGCCCCTAACCATTGGACTATACAGTACTTTCTCTTTTCTACTTTACAGCAGTATTAAAATGTTGTTAAACTCTTGACTCTATAGCATCCTTACCTCAGTATAAGTCCATTCAGAAGATGCAATGGTCTCTCATTCATGAATTGTGGTAGATATTTTGATGTAAAGTAATTTTTTAAAAATGATCTTCATTGTTTCTTAAAAATCTACCAAAATGTTCAGAAACTAATAGGTAGTATGTATTCTCAAAAATATCAGATAACTAACTTATGAATCGACACATATAATTTGTGAATAGTCTTCTAAGGCGTTGTTGTTGAGAAATAATGATAGTGAAAGACAGTCCATAATATTGTATATCTTGAACCTGGGATTATTTCAGGGGCCCATTTAACAAAGTTTCAGTGTTACATTTGGTTATGTGCATGTTATATGTAAAATCTGTTTTGGGAGGAAACTAGAATAAGCCACCTAATTACTTTTACCACTATTACAATACATTTGTCATATTCAATGTTAACGGTTGGGTGGACATTATTTTTGGTATCTGTTTTGTAGTCCCATGTGAGATCCAACATATATTATTAAATGTCTCACTCCTTTAGCATCACCCAATGCACTACATTAATTATACTATTTGGTGTACAGTTTGCTTCAGTCTGAATTCCCCCTGGACCTGCTCAGAAATAATGAATACATTTCACATTGGGACACAAATGGGCAAGAGATTAGCCTCGCGAAACCACCCTGATATGCAAGCTTCAGTTTAATGTCACCGTGAGAATCAGTCTGGAAAGCCTCGGAATCATTTTGAACGTGTCCGAGTAGCAACTGAACTTTCCAATCAGCGTCGTGTTTATAGCTATACGGGCGCGGTTTTCCAATCAGCATCATGTTTATAGCTATACGGGCGTGGTTTAGGTTTGCTGACCATGGTGCCGACAGCGAAAACAAACAGATGGTTCATGTAATCAACTGACAGGTATATTTTTTAAAGTACAGCCATTCACAAGTAGTTTCAATGTAGGCTCCCTAGATGGACTTGTGACAACAATTCCTCTGGAATGTCAGGTTAGACAAAGATATGATACTGAACAAAAACACATGTATCAAGGATCAGCGAGGACATCCACAGGTTTGGAAGGGAAGTGCAGGAACAGCAGACGGGGGTCGACCCTGTGCTGTGCTGCGCTGCGCTGCGCTGCCCCCATGACCATGTTCACCACTTCTGCTTCCTTGGCCCACTTTTGATAGACCTGACCAGGATCACCCACAAGAGCTGGAGTTTTTTAGATGCTCTGACTCACAGTCATCTATAGCTATCACCATTTGGCCCTAGCCAGTCTCTCATATCAAACCTTTACACTTTATTTTTTGGGGTTCCAACACATTAACTTTGGAGGACAACATTTTTACTTTCTGCCTAATAAACTACGCACAAAAAGTAGGAAAATTTGTGAACACTTGTGGGATCCGCTTGGGATTGCTGTTCGTGCCAGAGTGACCAACACAACCACGTTGGCTGACAAATGCTGGTTGAACAATGGGATGCCATCCCACAGCAGTGTGCGACCAGGATGAGGAGGTGCCAGGCTGTTGTGGCCGTGTATGGTTCTAACACACGCTACTGACGCTCCTGTTTGTTAAATTAATACATTTTAGAAATTGTATTTATTTAGAAAATTGTCTAAGGTCACAACAGACACATTATAACAACACACATATAGGAAATACACAAATGGCAAAAAAAGAGACAATCCATAAATAAATAAATAAATATTGCTGGTGTGCATAAGTCTTTAAAATGTGTCTATTTGGTATTGTATAAAATTGATATTGCAGGCTCTCTTTTTGGCTAAAGGTGCTCAGAAGCGGATACCTGATGGGAGTAGTTCAAAATAATGGAAAAGAGGGTGTGATGGACCATTTGTGATGGACTCTGCCTTTCTTTTAACCGTGTGACTATAGAGGTCTGAGAGTTAGATCTGATCGATTTTGGTTGCCAGCTTGACGATTCTTGTGAGTTTTTTTTCTAGATTTTCTCCGTGAGGAAATTGTACCAGGATGCAATATACACTGATGCAATATCAGTGTATATGGTGACATAACGTTGTTAAAAGTAACTGATTTAGATCAAATTAATATTATTTCTCTTATCTGTCTTTTTTTATTTTATTTTTTATAATCGCTTCATACAGCCTCCAGTCCAAACGGTGGCGATAATACACCTGTAACTGCTTTGGCAACTCGCCATTGATCACAAAAGAAGATGTTGAAAATCCAAAACAACTACACAACCGTTCTAGGATAAGTAAAACGTTTCAAGTTGGATAATTAATAAATAAGCAGATGCAGAACAGAATTACCAATTGGTTCGTACCGGTAGCAACACAGATCTGCCCGTAAATAGCCTACTACTATTACATAGCCTAGGTATAGACTAGCATTATTTCTCGTACATTTCAACATGGAGTCATGGGTTCGATTCAATTCAACGAGCCAAGCCAAGGAGAGAATCTTCAGGTAAGTGTGTATTGTGTCTCAGACACTAAAGGGACTAGTGGGCCACTGTCAAGCAGCGGTGCGCAAGTCCTTCACAATCAGCATATGTCACAACTGACACGCCAAACATACCAGTGGCATCATGGTAAAATATATCATGTCATATTGGCTCAAACGTAAGATTACCTGCCGCTAAATGTTATAATTCCAACCCCTTCTCCCGTCGTGTTTGCCACAGTGTTCCCAGTACCGTAAATGAAAAACCAGTTTGTTCTGTCTTAACAGGGCGGCACAATATTCTTGCACTTTGCTGGGCTACACTCTTCAGAAGGGCGGCGCAGGGGCTCAGCTTTTAGAAACCATCAACCAGCTCGAATCCCACGCAAGCCTAACGAGAAAGAGTGAGAGCTCAAAATGTATATTTCTTAGGCAACAATGAATGTAGTCTTGTTTTCTGACTCTTTCCTTTACTGTCTCCTGCTGCTTTACAGTGATGCGTTTGGGGAACTCCGCAGAAGCTCTGGAATCTGCAAAGCGGGCCATCCACCTTTCAGACAGTGTGCTACGGTTGTGCCTGACCGTGGCGCACCTCAACAGGGCCATGTACTTTGCTTGTGACAATGTCCTGTGTGCTGGAAAAATAGGCCTTCTTCCTCAGCTGGACCAGAAGAAATGGAGTCACAGGTCTTTCAGGTATTGTTACACTTGCAGCATTTAGCACATTTATTTATTTTTCTTCTCCACATTATAGACACATTACAGTGTCAGTTGTAAATGGACTGCATTTATATATCGCTTTTATATACACAAAGCGCTTTACATTAATGGCCTAGCATTTACCCACTAACACACATTCACACACCGATGGCGACGTCACCCACACAAGGAGACACCTGACCACCGGGAGCAGTTAGGGTTAGGTGTCTTGCTCAAGGACACCTCCACACTTGGTGAGGAGCTAGGGGGGTTTGAACCAGCGAGTTCTTGATCAAGAACTGTGCCACTCGCCACCCATCTTACTTTTCTGCCTAAACCGAACACAACTACGCCATACAGCTAACGGACGCATCTCTCCGCAAAATGAACAGAATATTGCGTATTTAACGCAACATTTTCAATGTGAATATTGCACAACGTGATATTGAGTCAATATATTGTGCGCCCCTGACCAGAGAGTTTATACAAATGCAGTCCATTTACCACCTGTGTTAGCCACAGGGCGGGAAAACGAGTATTGCCTTCTCCTCCAACCTTTCTTCACATGAACAGGTACTACCTCTTTGCTCTCATCCTCAACCTAACCCGTGATGCCTACGAGATCCACCTTCTCATGGAACGCGAGGGACGCTCTCAACGCCACAGCTCTACGAAGGCTGCGTCTTCATCGCCTCCGCCGCCGCCTTACCATGCGAGCCAGGCCAACGACCTTCGCACGGCCTCCCTGCCGGCAGGCTCCGCCGCGCTCTCTAACCCCCCCTCGGCCTGCGCGATCGCGGGCCTGTCGTCGCGGCTCCACCTGCTGGCGACAGTCCTGTACAACAACCCGCCGCTGTTGCTGGACCTGTTGAAGAACAGCTGTGACATCTTTATCCCTTTGGAGCGTCTGGGCATCTATTCGACGGGGCAGGGCTTCGTCGGGGCATGCGGCCTGACGTCCTCCGTCCTCTCGTTGATAACCATTGTTCACCCCTGGCTTAAGTTGAAGCCATGAATGCATCTCTAGACTGTTGGTTACTATAGTTACTATAGGTTGCTATAGATACTCCTGGTGCTGGAGTTGTACCGCTGCCCTGCACGTTTTAGACGTCTCCCTGCTCAAACACTCCTGATACAAATGAATGGGTCGTTGTCAGTCTCCAATTTGTTTGAGTCAGGTGTGTTGGAGCAGGGAGACAGCTGAAACATGCAGGATAGTGGGTCTCAAGGTCCAGGAGTTTATACCACTGGATTACACAATAATGTAGGGCCCATTTCAGAGGGTCTGTATGCTGCATGTTAAAGGTACACTTTGCAGGGGCAGGACAAGTTAATTAAGGTTCATAAAGACCGTATGAAGGGCCGCTCATTCTGTTTGGTAAGCAGGACATGGCCTAGGCTGCAATTTAATATAGTCCATCCAAATGCATCGCTTATATAGACAATATTATTTTTTTTTATTACTTAGTAATAAATAATCAACAATGGGAAGTATTTTCCTAGGGTTAGCCCAGATCTTTGGATCCACATTTAAGTCTGATTGACACGGTTTGGCATTTCACTTATAAGGCAACTTCACTAAGAAATATGGACCTATGCGTTATATATAAACTGTTTTTACTAAATGTGTTTTAATTTGCCACAGCTAAAATGACAGCAATTTATATTTGGTTAAAACCATAAATAATTATGTATGTACTGTTCTTTAACATACATATTTCGTTTTTGTCATAATACCAATTGTTTCTAAAGAAAATTAGATATGAATTAAATACCCCTAGCTGTACATAATTATGTATCTGTAACTCAAATTAACTTTTTATAAATGCTTATACATCACCAATGGCGTATAGATATTTTACAGTACACTTATTCAAAATAAAAGGCATCATAGCCAACATTAGTTGAGCATGTTTTTTCATCGGAGTAAAAAAAAAAACATTTTATTATTGAATAATCTATTTTGTAATATATCAGTGGCTTAAAGTGGTTTGGCACAATGTTACAAAATGTTTGTGTAATGGTTTGTGACTTAACTATTGAAAAATAAATATTTTTCTTGGCTTTGACTTATCTATCCTGCATTTGTCCCATTACTATAATATCTGAATGTGTGTGTGTATAAATGTTTATTACACAGGATTTTATTTGAAAGGTCTTAAAACTAAATGTAACTAATTCCTGATGTTATTTAATTATGATCTCTGCCAGATCTATTTAACAAATGTGACTTCCTGGTGAAATATACAGGCTTTTAGTGCATAGTATACAACCCCTAGCTGTAACATATCTATAAATGGGCTGCAACAAATATGGATTGAAGTAATATGATGTATACAGTAGCTATACTTTTTAGCATTATATAGCATAAAGGTTTAGAGGGTATTTAAAAATAAAAATAACCTTCCCAAAAATACATTAACTATATATTACCTGTTGTGTCATGAAAGTGTAGTCTAGACCTACAATACAATGATGACACTTACAAAATGATTATTACAAGTTTTAATTTATTATTATCCAAGTTACTCAGGAATAGTAATATGTTACTATTTATGTATTACTCCTTCAAAGGGTAATAATATTGACTTATTACTTGGTATTAAAATGTAATTAGTTACGTTACTAGTTACATTATTATATGACTTTCACAATCCCTACCCTGCCTTGCCCCTTCTGAAATTTGACAACCTGCCAGCTCATTTTAGAATCGAATCCTCTTTATTGGAACGATAATGAACCTTATGGTCCAAAATCAGCAGAAGTGAAAACATTGCAGCCTCTCAAACCAGATTGAACAAGTTGGTTCAATTAGCCTACAATTACCCTAAGTTTGCTAGGACCAGAAATCTTGTTCTTGTAACGCAGTAATGCAGCATTACTTGGATTAGTAATTGTAACTTCATTACTGTTTTGGAAAAAATTAATTAGTTACATTACTAGTTACTGGAAAAAATAATAACATTACAGTAACTGATAACTAGTTACTGCCCAACACTGTTAATAAATAGGAACATTTATGTTCATTGGTAGAGTCAATATCTTGAACTTGACAGGCGTCAGGACCCCGAGGTTCTACAATGAACTATAACCGTACCTATGTGTATTACAGGCCGTCAAGCGTTCTGTTCACTGCACACATTTAGGAAGAGATCCTCAAACTCTTAACAGACATATAACCATGATGATTCAGTGAATATTTTCACAGGTATGTTCCATATTTAAACATGTAAACCACTTTATTGTAACACGGTATGTTTCATGTGTCGTCAAACTACGGAAGGCTAACTTTGTTAAGCCTTCAAAGAGTTATTGTAATGTAACTAATGATATAAAGTTATTGTGTCGCGAACACGTAGTAGCCTAGCTATGGAAAACACTGTTTTGCATTAGGTTGGATTATGCTACTTTGTTTGATGTGCATACTTGTCTAAGGACTGTATAATATATATAGTCTTTATTTGCCCTTGATTCTAAAGTGCTAGCCTATACTGTAGGCTACTGTAGTTACAGGGGAAGTGCACACTTGCGGGAACATAAGCTGTGAATAGGCGAATTAAACTGAACATATTGTTATTTTTAGCACTGTGCCCATATATGCTGTGCAAATAAGTTAATATTTGCTTCAGATCAGTCAGATCTGTATGGCAAGATACAGTAGGCTAGGCTTATTGTTTTGGTTCATTCGAGTAAAAGCTATGACAAATAATTTGTAGGCCTATAGCCTGATGTATATAAAATACAGAAAGATAAACAACTAAGATATCTACAAGCATAATATACTCAAATTTCAAAGAGACATCTTAAAGAATATGCCTCTAATAAGTCCGTTGCAAGAGTTTCTGCAATGTATTCCATATCAAATAAAATGTCTATTCGCATTAAATACATTTCATTAATATTTAAATTATTTTGATATTGATACTTTAAATGAATAAACGTAGCCTACATTACGTTCATTGAATTTAAATAAATAATTAATTTGGATGTACTGTGTGTAACAGAATATCTCATGTTAAAAGGCAGGTTTTTGCTGTCTGTGTGTAATTTGAACCAATTTACACTATCATTATTAATAAATGGCAGCCCATTTAGTTTAAGAAAACATGGTGCTGTGTGATTTCTAAGGTTTCTGTTGAACAAAACTAAACAAATAATGTCCCACTGCATTACCATATTTGCCAGTAATTGCTAGGCTAGCCTAATTGTTATTTCTATCTCGGTACCTATCGCATCTGTCCTGGAAGAGCTGATTCCTCCCCACTGAGGTTTCTTTCTCATTTTTAGCCAGATGTTTTTTATGGAAGTTTTTTCTTGCCCGGG
>JAODOY010012710.1:0-28011 GCA_025399855.1 Forbesichthys papilliferus | reverse complement strand
GGCCCCCCCCCACCCCCCCCCCCCCCCCCCCCCCGGCAGCCATATTTCAACCCAGTGCCATGACAACAACGGCCCTCGCAGCCAAAAACACAGACGGGCCCACCGGGAACTATCCAGACGCCACCGAATACCCAATCTGGGCCTGTTCAGAACGTTCAGTCCACTTGGTTACACATGTATCTTTATCTATTTTGTAGCATAGCTGTAGTACACAGCTCTTGAATCATGGGCATTTTGATTATTGTTCTGACTGGTTGGACGGGATGTAAACCTATCTTGTTAGAAAGTGACCGCCGTTTCTAAGCCCTGCTAACTCTAGTGTGTCAGGTGACTGTGTGTGGGACCTGGGGTGATCAATGAATGTGTAATAGAGTTTGACAAAGGACAAGGACTCATGTATTGTTCACAGATAACGTTTCCTCTATCTCCAGTGTGCTATTGGCGTTTACTGTGTTAGAACAGACCAAAACCAGAGCCTCGGGAGTTCTGTTATTGTTCTCTATATTATATCACAAAGCCCTGACCTATTTCTTTTTTGCTACCCAGAAATGTAATATTTTGGTGCTGACCAGTGCCCAACTCCTTGAGACAGGACAACCTGGTGAACCAAAAATGGGTATGAAACAAAATACGGCCTTACATAATGTTACTTTGTCTTCTGTCATATTCTGTCATATCTGCTTTGTTGTCCTCAGTTAATATGTTGCATTAGTCCTACAAGCTTTGTTGTTGGATGGCTTTTCTCTGGAGCAAACATTTCTTCTGAAATGTTCATTCAGGTGAAAATGTTGTACGGAGAGAAAACACATACTGGAGACAGTGGCTAGAGGGCAGAACTGACACCTGGCTGTGGTCGGATACTAATATTACGTAAGTGTTAGTGAAATGTACGTACAGGTTGTCCTCATGTTTATATATATATAGCACTTAATCACATTGCAGTCTCAAAGGACCTTACAGCCCACATTTAACATGGAAACAAACGACACACCCGTAACTTGCTCCTCCTCCCGGGCAAGGAAAAACTTCCTTTAAAAACCCAAAGGGGGGGGGGGAATGGAAGAAACCTTGGGAAGAGACCGCAGAGAGAAATTCACCCCTCCAGGACGGTTAAGATGCAATAGGCAATGATAGGCAAACAAGATTTAGCAATAATACTTTGAATAATATGTTCACATTGTGCCGTACTTAAGGACTAACACATCAGAGAAATGTCAAGCATTTAGTTAGGTAATTCAGATTGATCTGTCAGTTGTAGCATTAACCCCACAGGAGTCCCAGGTCAGAGGAAGTGTCCTTGCACTAGTCACGACCAGGACCGCTCTACAACCATAGTGGTTGTCTGTGTTGGAGACATGGCCTCGGCAGTGATAGTCACCACCATCTCCATATTGTTCGGGACCATGTCAGCATCTCCTCTTGATGACACTCCCCCACCGAGCAGGAGACGACCAACACACAACTGGCTCTGCACACAGTTCTCTTCCCAGCTCAGGGAACACTGCCATCGGCACAATATTCTTGACCAAGGCATCATCTTCCCCAGATGACATCACTGGGCCGGAGCCGCACCATCCACACAGCCTCCAGGATTGCGACAGCAATCTCCCATTCACCACACTCAGACAGAGACAGAATAACAGGGCCAGAAGCACACAAAAACAACATAAAGTAGCCCAATGTATAACCATTTAGGCCCCTAAGCAGAGGGGAACATTTACTGTTGCTACCTATAAATGCCTCACTGTACAAATAGATTTTTAGTTTGATGATTATTATTATTTGGTTATCCTCATATTAGGGAGTCACTTGACTTAATTCTTGCTGGGTTACTATATTTTCTTTTATTAGCAGTTCAACAAGGACAAGTCCACAAGTGGCAGTACCAGATAGTTTCACCTCTTGGAGAGCTCGAGCACTGGTAATGTCAGATAACCTGGGCTTGGGGACACTCTGCAGGCTGTATAGTATAATGTATTCGCTCTGTATTATACACAGACATTTTTTATTTCTAAGTTTGTGTGAGCTGGGTTCTCCTATCTACAGCTGACAGTACGCCAAGACATCTCCTTGTCTCTGGATGTTCCACCATTCCTCATCAGAGGAGAGGAAATTGTTCTGGAGGTGAACATCCTAAACCATCTAAATTGGAATTTGGAGGTATGTAGACTAAATCCAAACTAAGACTACAACCATAAACATTTTATTGTATAGAGTCATCTGGTTCTATACATTGTTGACCAAGCAAGGCAGCTTGAGACCTGCTTAACTACAAATCATACAAAGCCTTAGAGGCCGAATCACAATTCCCTTACACTGATTAACCATACTGTATATGGTTGTGAAATACAGTTGCTTACATGAAACACTTTGAGATTGTTACCTAAGAATATGTCTTGTTTAACTAAATGTGTCCTATCTTGTCTACTGCATATTGCTCTGTAGGTCCTACTGTTGGTAGTGCACAACGAAGCCTTTCAGTTTGTTATGGCAGACACGGAAGATAGCTTTTTATTTAACACACGGATGGTCACTGTTGGGAGTGGGAATACCACCTCGATGCTCTTTCCCATAAGGCCATTGGCTCTGGGCAACATGACGATCACTGTGGAGGCCACATCAGCTAATTCATCTCACAGCCTTGTTCAGACTGTGTTTGTGAAGGTACGTCAAGACAACGCTGTATTGATGACTAAATCAGTTGAGATTGCCACCTTTCAGCCTATGTGTAGCAATGCGTTTGTAGAGTTAATTATGTCCTGTTCACTTCCTGTTTATGCTGTCACAGTGGCATCTTTAAAGCTCTGATTTTAGCCTTACGTTTCCTTCCCTAAAGCAATGCAGGGGTGGAGAGACTCATTTGTTAGGATTCAGATATCTTGCATGTGGTGGCCAGTTACTTTGCTAAAGTAGTAGTAGTAGTAGTAGTAGTAAAATATTATAATAATGAATCGTGAACATAGTAGGTTTGTATATGAAACCTTTTTTTTTTTCTTCTTTAACTATCTTGGACTAAACAAGGCATAATGCTGAGATCTATCATGTGACATACAGTTGATCGTCTGATAATGTTGAATTAGTTCCATGTGCCCACAGCCCGAGGGCTTTGAACAGTCCCACTCTGAGACTTTGTTCCTGGAGCTGACCCCAATGAGCTCCAACATTTCCAGATCCATCTCCTTCTCCATTCCTCCAGATGTGGTACCAGGCAGCCAGAGCGCCCATGTGGCAGTAGTTGGTAAGTGTGCCCTTTCTGCTCACTGTACTGCCAATGGCAGTTCCATTCCAGTGCAGTTCCTGTCAACGTTTTTGTGACTTTGACATCAAACACAAAATGTGCCTATGTTTCACTTTGTGCTTGGGAGTAGCTGGAAATCTAATTCAAAAACTGTCCTGTATAGGATTTGGGCATTACATTGTGACAGTGGAAATGCTGGTTGTTTATGCTGTGTTTATACTTCACAGCTGTTATATGTCTACACACCCACTGGCACACAACAGAGGAGACATTTGTTCTGGCAGGGATGCAAACCTTTTTGTAAACTAATTTTGTTGGTTGAATCAGCATTTTGGTTTCGTGTGTTCGGTCTGTCAGACTAAACATCAAACGCAGGCCAATGTATGTTGTTTCTTCAGTAGGTTGCTGATGTGGTGGTAGAACAGTTCCATACACGATATCCTGTCTCGCTTTCATTGACACAGCTTCCAAGTGATTTCTGCCACTACTGTACAGCAAAAAGCAATTTAATCTTGTGACCCTACAGAGCTCTACCAATGTGACAACATGTAGTGTGCGGGCCTTAACATCTGCATTGTAATAGGCAAAGAAAATGGTCATACATCCCCACTCATTTAAATAGTTTAGCTGCAGATAATATCTTTGTTGAATCATGTTCAAGTGTGGCCAAGGCTGTCAAAGGAAGTCAAGAAACCTCATTCCTATCATAATTAAAGTATGGGGTTGTGCCTGTGTCCCTGTGACACATGCTGTCATTCATGCTCTTCTCAGAAAAGCAACATTAATATGTTTGCTCCAGCCATCCACCCAGATCTCTTCTCCCGCTTCCCTCCAGGTGATATCCTGGCCTTGTCGATTAGCAACTTTGATTCACTGGTGGAGATCCCTCACAGTTGCGGAGAGCAGAACATGATCCTCCTTGCGCCAGGCGTTTGGCTTCTCAAATACCTGAGCACAGCCCCTCAGGAGGAGCTGAGGCGTCGAGCTCTGGCCCAAGTGACGGAAGGTAATCCGCTTTCACATGATTCATCGCTGCCATTCAGATGGGTATAGCATTGCAATGTGCAAGGTAACAATGCATTTGGAATGGGGGCATCAATTGATACTGTGCCGGCTCAAGTTTACGACTAAAAGGGATTGAAATAAGGCTTTGGTATCATTGCCTAAGATACATTTTCTGTTTTACAAAAAAAGGTTACCAGAAGGAACTGTCCTACCTGCGTAGTGACGGGTCCTTCAGTGCTTTTGGAGCCAGAGACTCCTCTGGCAGCACGTGGTAGGTCCCCAGTGTTTGTAGATGATCATGTAATGTGTCTGACATGGTGATGGGGAGTGGCAGGGAGCAGATCAGAAGGCTTTGAATGCGATGCTTTATCAAGAGGTGAACAAAATGAGTTGAAGCTGGACAGTTTCCCCCAGTGTTAGTACACTACTACGACATTAACTGTGCTGTGTATATTTTTCAGATGTATCTTCCATTTAGAAGATTTTGTTCTAATATTAATTGTATTCAGTTATATTCCTACAATTTTTTTCTTCTGACATTTACTAAATACTAGTAGTACTTAGTACCAATGTGAAACCCATTACATTTAAAATGATGATACATTTAAAAATATTATTTGTCTCTCTCTCTCGGCCTCTTTCTAATCACTCTAATATTTCTGTGTCTCTCTAATGTCTCTGTGACTGACCTGCATCCCTCGTCTCTGGGCCCAGGCTGACAGCGTATGTGCTCAAGGTTTTCCTCCAGGCCCAGAAGTTCCTGCAAGTGGACCACGGAGTCCTGTCCCAGGCCAGGGCGTGGCTGATGGGCCGCCAGGCATCCACGGGGGAGTTCACGGAGGTGGGCAAGGTCATCCACACCGAGATGCAGGGAGCCTTGGATGCCCAATCTGTAGGGCTCACTGCATTCGTAGTGATCGCGCTGCAAGAGGACGAGACCTACGCAGTGAGTTGATGATGATGATAATAATACATTTTATTTTAGGACGCGTTTCGAGACACTCAAGGACATCTGACATTGTAAAAAAGAAATAAGCATATTTTGCAGCAAATATGTCCTCCTGTTTACCGTTAAATGACTCAGAGAGGTGCCTACTGTTAATGGTTGACACATGCCTTTTTATGTCCCCATAAGAGCCCTATTAAGCACTAAGTCAATATGCTAACGTTGACGCATTGTGCTCTATGTGCTGGCCGTACTGCACATTGATGTACTGCTTGTAGAGGACTGATAGGACTTGTCAACTCTTGTAAATGCCAGTAGAGGACTCTTCTGACCATTATCTGAATAAATTGGTATCAGTCAGTATTGTTCTCTGTATTTCTATGCAGAACATAGACCGAGAGCCCGTAAGCCTGGCTGTAAAATTCCTGGAGAACACGGTATCCAGTGGAGTGGTCAGTAACTATAGCCTGTGTCTGATAGCTTACGCTCTTGCCCTGGCTAACAGCCCTGTGTCTTTTGATGCCGTGGATGAGCTCAGAAAGAGAGCCGACTACAAAGGTAATATATAAAGTAGTAAATATGACTTTTTCTACCACGTCACCATGAGCACCAGCATCTCAGACAAAGCAAATGTGTGTTTTCTGTCTGAGCATACTGGACACTGTCAAATACACTAGGTTACACACACACGGGGATAAAAATGCAATTGAGTTGTCTTCAATATTGCTATCTGTTAGATGTTTCAACCTCTCAATTGATAAAATTGCGGTTTTCATTACACTGCCATGTACTTGAAGATTTTTTATTTATTTTGGTCAATACTGAAGTCACGATAATTTAATGTGATTACTCATTGACTTTGGAAAGAATTTGCGTTTACTGCACCAAAAAAAGTGAAAGAAATTAAATGTAAAAACACTGTCAACTGTGAAATGTCCCTACTTTTAACGTTGATCTTTCATTTTCATCCTGCAAGGTGCTGTGCGCCTGCGCATTCAGATCACAAGACAAAATAAGAGTTCACTTATTATCACTTATATTTATTTTGAAATCATAATTAAAATGTGATTAATTGCACAGCCCTAGGCACAATAGTTATGTCATCGCCACTGCTGACTGAGACACTGCACACACCTTGCTGTTTGTCCCTTGTCAAGGTCACTCTTACACTCTCATCCAACACGATGACCATGAGAACCAACTGTCTAATAATAATAATAATAATTAATAATAATTAATAATAAATGACGTGCACCATTGTTATGAGATAATCAGCATTATTGGCTTTATCTCTAAATGAGCATAATGGTTTGGCTCATCGGTGTACTGGAACTGTACTTACTATTTGGTTTCCCACTTGTAATAAGTCATATTCATTTCATATTCTTTGGTAAATCCCCAAACACGGTCCCATTGTTTCTCAATCATCCTCAAATACTGTACAGTATGCACCCACGTCATTAGAAAAATCAATAAGAATATACTGTACAACTTCAATGTGGTTGTTGTACCTCAGATGGAGTCATGATGTGGCAGTCCTCTGGGCGCATGGGGACAGGTTTCAGACAGCCTCACTCGGCACAGATGGAAATGGCTTCTTACGTCCTGCTGACTTACTACAGGCATGGCAACGTGGTAGCGGGCATTGCCCTCATGAAATGGCTAAGCAAGCAGAGACACCACCAAGGAGGCTTTGGGAGCACACATGTATGTTTGCAGATTACACAGTATATACATTCTTCTGTACAGTATTAGTGTAGGTACCCTCACATATGCATTTCCACAATATTCAACCTTGTCAAAACATTTGGACAGAACTCCTGTAAGACTTTACACCCGCTGAAATACTGCGTGTATCGATGTACTCTGGTGAGATGTGAACATCTCACTGTGAAGTTGTGGGCTGCTGTCTCCCTCAGGACACGGTGGTTGCCTTACAAGCCCTTGCTTTGTATGCTGCCTTCAGTGGGGCCAATTCCATAGACCTGAGTCTCCAGATAGAGACATCTAGCTCTGTGTCCTACTTCTATGTAAACTCCAGCACCTACCTAACTAAGCAGCAGCAACAGGTACTGACCTCTCTCGCATGGATAAATGGTTGTGACTAGCAAGCTAACCAAGCTAGCTAAACATTCACCGTTAGCATTGTTTTGGTATGTTGTGGTACTAAGTTATATGTTGCTTTGTTTTACACTTGATGTTTGTCAACACATAATCTCAACAAAATTATCTTTTTCAGGTTGACACACAAAATGATATATTAATAAATGTGAATATGGAAGGAAAAGGATTTGCCTTATTTCAGGTACTGAATCACTGTTGTACTATATTTTAGTCAGGTGATTATTATTATTTTTTTGTATTATTATTATTATTATTATTATTATTATTACTACTACTACAAAATGCCTGTCACTAAATTACATTCAGGGTGTGCTCCAACACATTGCTTACACTTTAACATAACAGTTTTATCCCTATGAGTAAGCTCACATAGGATCTAAACACAGCAACTATACGTGCTGTCAATCTCAAGTTCATCATGTTATTTTGCTAATGTTAAAGCAAAGAATCTGATTTGTTAGGAGGACTGACCTCTAGGTTTAATGGATTATTGCATTTCATGTCGCCACACTGTTTTGTGCATGGTACAGTACTTTGCTGACAATGCTGACATAGCTTTCGCTATGATCAATTTGGAGTTTTTCTCTTCATTTCCAGAATCCATTTACTAAACATCCTGTTTTATAACTGCTCACATCGTCTGTGCCAGTATCTTCTTAGATTTTAATACGTAAACTAAATCCAGATATTTGGTCGTTGGTATCTCTTATATAACCGTAGGTTTAACCAAAAAATTGAAGTTTAATCTCATTACGTGTATCCCGGAGAAACATTAACCTAATCATTTAATGTTTTGCATATTCTGCAGTTGGGTTATTAAGAACTGTTATGTCTGTCTTTGGATGTGTTCCTTAACATCTCCCACATTCTCTTTGAATTTCTCCCAACGCATAATTATGTCCAGCTTAATGTGTTCTACCATCTTAAAAGTGAAACGCTCCCAGTCCAACACCCTACAAATGCTGAAGTGTTCTCTTTAGACGTGGAGGTGCTTGATAATAAAACGGATCTTAACCATATGCAGCTGTCTATATGCACCAGGTAAGATTATTTCTCACTCAGTCATCAATGGTGTTGTGTCTTGTACTGTAAACTATTTTATTGAAACCATCTATAAAATAATAAACGATTATGCATGAAGATCAGTTAATCAGGTCATCAGTTTTAGTTTGTTGCCATGGTGTTAGGTAGTTCCCCCAATGGGTTTAAGGGGTGTTTATTACGTTTTTGTGAAATAGGGCATGTGCAACCCTTTCAGACTGTAATGTGATTAAGGGCTATAATAAATATGACTTGACTACAGTAGTTATATGGGTACTCTCTACTTATTTATTTATTTTTTTTAGAAATCAGAAATCATACTTTATTAATCCCCCTTAGGAGAAATTCATTCTCTGCATTTAACCCATCCCTGAAGGGAGCAGTGGGCAGCCACTCGTGCGGCACTTCCACATTATGGGACCTTAGTTTAAAAAAAATGTGTGTGGTAGACAATTATTTTTAGATCCCGTTTGAAATTCTAAATGACAACACATTTAAATATGTGCATGCTTAATTGTACTGTATATAGTATATTGCCAAGAAAGATGAATAATGTATCATACAATAACAGAATGTACTGTTTCCTCTGTAGTCTGCTAGACAGTGCAGCAGTCCCTCAGACAGGCATGGTGATGCTGGAAGTGGGGATACTCAGCGGCTTCACGCTACTACCGAACTCTTTCCCCATGGGAGACCTGATCCAAAATGTGGAGACGTCTCCTGGCAAAGTTAGCCTCTACCTTGATTCAGTAAGTCTGATTGACGTTATCATGATCTAGATGTTTGGCTTGATATTGGTATTCACGCCCTCGTCTGATCCCTAGCTCACAAAGACACAAGTGTGTTTCACACTTCCACTGACCAGAGTTTACAAAGTGGCCCATGTGCAGGATGCTATGGTGAAGCTATACGACTACTACGAACCAAGTAAGTAATCATGAATGGTTGTGCTGGTTACCTGCAAATGCCAGCAAACTATTATGATTCTAGTTCTATTTTTTTTTCCCCTAGTTGTGTGGTCAGTTGTCTTGTGTGAAGCAACCTAAAAATGTCTTTCTGTATGTAATTTAGCCAGAATGCCATAAGTTTGACTTGCTTGAAGCTTGATTGCCCCAAATCATTAATTATCACTTGTATTTGGTTTAATGTAGAATGTGTTCCTGGCTAATTAAACATTCATTATAAGGATACACTTTTATGTATGCTTAAGCTAACATACTGTACATTATTACATACAGTATATTGGCTATACTCGTATTCATTAGTATATCTCAGACTCCTGGCACAATCTTTGTTTGATAGTGTCTACGAGAATATATGCTTGTCTTTACAAACTAATCATAATGGCTTGTGATATCGTCTGTGAGTAAGGATGCATTGGTTGCTGCGTCATAATTAGATTTTGAATTAGACTGTTGTTTTTCTCAACCTTTCAAATGGGAGTCATGTAAAACGCTATTGCGCTATCGGTCTAAATGCTGGCTCCTTTAACATATTCATACACACTGTTTTCCCCTACTACTTACAGAGAGACGAGCCATGAGAGCATATAACTCTGATGTCATGCACCAACTGACGTCCTGTGCTTTCTGTGGGACAGATTGTCAGCTTTGCAATCCTAGAAACTTTACTATCCCCTCCATCTTCTCATCCCATACAGTAATAAGTGCCACCTACAGCAAAGGATGCCTTCTTATTGCACTATATGTATTTTTAATTGTATCTTAAGATGGATACATGAAAAGCTTAAATGAAAAAAACACAAATAAGTATACTATATTTTGATTAGATTAGTCATTAAAAATCTAATTGGTACAATAATATTTTACACTTTTATACATTTATAAATAATACATGGTCTAATATAATATAATGTATGTTTTTGTTGAATGTGCATCAAGTATAACTATATTCAATCAATCAATAGAAACATTGGGAAAATAAATAAACAAACTTGAATATGCCCAGTTAATGCCATAAAGATTTTGTGTTCGAATAAAGGGTATATGTGGGTGAAGATGGATGGATAAATGGTATATGTGCTCTTTAACAGACAAAGCAGATACTGTATGTTAAGGGTTAGAGTGGTTTAGAGGTAGATGAAAACTTCCTTGGCCGAGTCATGGACTTCAAATCCAACAAAAGGCAGACAGTGTTCAATACTTTTCTCAGGAAACACATGTTGGTGATCAGCAGACATTAATCAAGTTTGACACAGATGTGCCATGGAATAGGAATAGCTTTAAGGTTTTATCCGAATGGCAACATAATGGTTTCATGAACCATCAACCTCTGAATTTGGCTGAATACTTTTTTATTTCCCTTTTTCAATAATTTAAAACAGAATAGTTCCTTAATATGGCAAGAGCGGAACCATAATCTTAATCAATTTACTTTAACTCAGCAGCTGAAGCAAAAAGGTTAGACATGAAGCCATGCCATGATGTTGACATTTTCCAAACATACTGTATAGAAAGTAATTGAGATCTATTATAAACAATGTAATGTTAGCTGTTTGATAGACGTTTGGTTTATCTAACGCAATCAAAAGTGCTTCTTAAGGCTAGACTTGATGACATAAATGAATTGCTTCTCTTCATGTGAGCCATATGCATATTTTTGTTATTTGTAACTGAAGCATTTGTTTGTAATAAGATAAAAGGCCACTGTAAAAACCCAAGAGCCTTGGGCATGGTGTTTTCAATCAGAACAAATTAGGGAGGGGGGGGTTGTTTTATCTGGGGGAGAAAAACTAAGCAGCCAGTGCAGTGGTTTTAAGGAGGGGCAATAAATGCACTGCAGATTGCACGGAGAACATGCCGAAGTCCAAATTTGACCAGATGTAATATCCATCCCATCATTGTTCATTCTTCTGGTCTGTGACTGCACCATGTAATGTGACAATATGGAGACCACACACTACCCAAAGCTGCTGTCTTTTAAAAACATACCTACTCACTTAGTGGGAAGAATATTATGCATATACATAGATCAGGAATATATATAAACTATAAACTCATTTTTTAACTTTTAATTTACATAGAAAACTGTCCAGACATGAAGTGCTACTGCAGTACTTAAATCACAGCACTAGATGGTAGTCTTGGCATCGTATTTGTGATAAAAGTTGCTTAACAGGAAACACTTGTGGCCTGTTTACAAATCCTTGATTGAATGATAACTTTTTTTTTATTACCACAAATGCATGCAACCAAGGGATTATCGTGATGGGATGTTATAAAGTCGTGACTTTAAATGTTGTGAAGTTGTCTGCAATAAAGCCAGTTCTACTCAAAGGCAGTTTTGTGCTGTCATTCATTGTGTTTAGGACTGTGTTACTGTTCAAAGAGGGTAAACACAACCATACAGTATGGTTAGTCTCGGGGCCTTTGTTGGAGGTCAAGCTACTAAAACAAACCATAACTCTGAGGTCATGCAAAAAGTATTATGTTTTCTTTTGTGTCCTCTTTCTTGTTGGCAGAAGTAAACTATAGGACCTGGAAATAGACAGCCCACTTCAAACACCTAGTGTATTGTAACATATAGGTTCATGGTGGGTGGAAGGAATTAACTTGTGTGTGTATGTGTGTGCGCGTCAACAGTGTGCACACGTGTGAGGAAGACTGGATTCAGAGAGGTCACAATACAAATGTCTAAATTAGAAAACAAATGTTATTTTGTTGAGAGAAACGTCTCCCCATTTGTAGACATTAGCACAAACCTACGTGTTACTATAAACTAGTATTTGGAGCCTGTTGCTGGCCATGACTGTTGCATCATCAACATCAACCAGGCTCATTGAGACTGATTTCATTTGTTGATACTCATCACATCCAAGGAGGCTCTTAGGAGGAACAACATTGACTATGATGCTGTCACTAAGTCAACCGTATACTGATTGGATAAACAAAGGAGATTATTTATGGTCACCCTTCTCCTGGAGCCATTGGGGAAAGATTTAATATGTTGTTGGACACACGAGACATGCGTCAAGTTTTTGCAGATGATTAATTTGAGTTAGATACAAGATATCTTTCTCTGATTTAAATATAAATTATTATAAAAATTAATTGATTTTCTGATTGAGGATAATGGAATATATGAACCAGGGTCATGGACTTATAAAACTGCATTTTCCCTGTGGAATCAAATGCCTTGAAACTTCTGTATTGTACCACTTAAAGGTATATTAAGTCACTCTTGAGAACTCTTGCTATATTCCCCTCCCCCTGAAAAAAGTATATATGTGTATAGGACCTTTCTCTGTTTTGAATCTTGTGTGTGATACATTTGATAAATTGATGTGCTTAAAAGCTCTTCTGCTATGCTCGTGAATAGAAATCGTGGTTTGTTAAACAATTAGCCCAAAAACAGAGATAGAAAATTGCTCCCGATGGGCATTGCTCCAGCTGACATCAGTAGGAAAGAATCACCACCCCTCTAAAACAACCGCATCGTGTGGAAATCTGATGCAGATGCTGTTAACGGCTGAAGAAAAATAAGGGGTGGCAGCAATGAACTCCCAAGTGATCTCAGCTCCCAAGCAGCTCTACCTAAATGACTCCCCGCGTCTGAGATCAGGAACCACATGATGCATTTGTTTGGCCTAGGATGCTGAAATCTCCAGGGCAAGTCATGGAAAATCCTTGTGAGCTCCATCCCACCCACTGTGTGTGTGTGTGTGTGTGTATACACAACCCCCAGTTGACCTTGGCCAGACAGCTCATCTGGAGAGAGGGAACCGTCGAGGAGAAAAGGGAAGAACCTAAGGTCCGTCCAGCCAGGCACTAGAGGAGGAATTCTCCCTGATCATATCAGAGTAGTATGGTCATTCCAGGTTGGGACAGCGTTTATATTGGAATGCTGCGTCACTATTACACACTGAGTATGTTGAGTCTGTGTTTTGCCTATGGCTATGTCTGCTTCTGTCTGCACACGGGGGGGGGGGGGGATTAGGAAGTACAAGCCATGAGTCAGTAGGCTATCTCACGGATTCAAGTGGCTGACTAAGTAAACTGTATATGTGTAGTGTCTGGGCTGCGCTTGCATCTGTGGCCACTATTGGAGAAGGGATTAGTTGTTGCAATCAGCCTTGCATCCAGGTGATCACCAGGTGTGTTCACAGCAACAGGTTGGCCCACTGGATAACAATGTGACCTCACAGCAAGAAGGTCCCTGGTTTGAACCCAGGTGGTCTTGGCCTTTCTGTGTGGAGTTTGCATGTTTGACCAGTGACACTGGCTTCAATCTGGAGTCGGTCCCCGGGCGCTGCCCAGAGGCTGCCCACTGCATTTAGCCCATGCTTTAAGGATGAGCTGAATTCCCATGTAGTGAATGCATTTCACTACATGTATGTGTATGTGACTATAAAAGCATAGAGCCTTTACTGTAAGTTCCTTTTGGTTAATACATCCAGAGAATGGCTAAATCAGCTCTTTTCAAGCCCATTTGACACATAATGAAGCTGTATTCATTGGGGTGGATAGGGCGTCAGCGGGGGAGGGGCATCGGTTGAGGGCGATTGATTGATTGCGTCTAGCTCAGGATGGAGCCTCGACATCAACTCTGTGCTCCGTTAATCTTGCCTCTGACTGTGGCTCAGCGAGTCAGTCAAGCACAGTGGCATCCATGCTAACAAATGCATCTGAAAAAAAAGACTCATGGTAGAAGACAGACTAAGCTTTGGTCCACACACACACACACACACACACAGAGCACCCCCTGAATTCATGCATGTCTCTCACACACTCATTTTTCACCAGGGTCAGTTTTCCTACACAGGATTCAGCTGTCACACATTTCCTGCCCCTCAATTATAATAAGCAAAAACAGGTGGAAAGATAGGTTTACACTGCTCTGTGTGTGTGTGTGTGAGAGAATACATGCCAGCATCACATGTGTTTGCACAGACCTATGTGACTGGCATTGGAATTATTGTGGAGCTCGACCAACGGAAAGAGTGCAGCGTTCCCGGAGGCTGACTGGAACCAAGGCCCCCACTGCCGTCCGGGCCGCGTGGGTTGCAGAGCAGTGTGTGCTCGGCTGCTTTGGTTCCCTGTGTAGACCAAACACCCAGGCCGTGCCTTCTTCAGCTAAACACATGTGACATATAGTAGCAGGGATCACAGGATTGATGAATGGGGAGGGGGGGGGGGGGGCTGTGAAAACAAACCCTCACGGTACTATGTTGTTCCAATGACGCAAGCACGGATGATAATGAAGACTAATGCAGAGGGATATAATACTCTACTGAAAAACATTTCATCAACTCTAATTAGAAAGAAAACAAGGAACTATTTCATAATACTGGCTATTTTTGTAGTGTGGTCATTACAATGAACTCATTTAGCAGGTTGTGTTTACCAAATGTGAATTAGCACGTATGCACAGTGGGCCTAATGTGCAGTGTTTACTGTATTAGTAAGACTGTTGAGAATTAAACCTAGCAGAATTCAGTTGGAAGGAAATCTTCCAGGATATCAGGCTTCCTAGTCACTGATATTATATTTCATAACTTAGAGGATGGTAGTTTTATTTCTGCTAATGGATATACAACTTGTAGTTATATTGGCCTACTACAGGCGGCAGTGGTACACTGTCCTGGAGCAGGACACCTAATCCTAACTGCTCCCGGTGGTCAGGTATCTCCTTGCATGGATGATGCCATCATCAGTGTGTGAACGGGTGAATGTCAGGCTATCCTGTACAGCGCTTTGTGTGGCCGGAAGGTTGGGAAAGTGCTATTAAAAAAATTTAGTCCATTTACCATTACTGTAACAATATGTACCTCTCTCTCTCTCTCTCTCTCTCTGTCCTTGGTGCTGTCTGGGTCCATTGACTCTATAAATCTGACAGCACTGAGCTTGTTGTCTAAATATTTCCTCTCACAGTTTAAAGAGTTTTACAGAGGGGCAGATGGTATAAAAATCGGAGACATACTTTTTCCTCTGCTACCGAGCTACGGGGTTCTGTTTGTTGAGTGACAAACTTATAGGCACAGGAAGGCTAACCTACTGTAAGCTAAGTCTGCCTTGTGTAAAATAGCTGCCATTAAGAATCACTAGTGGCTATCCATCTAATAATTTTTTAGTCAGCAACCTTAAAGGAGTAATTGTAATAATAAATGTTCTTACTGTATATGCTCTTATTCATTGCAGGTTTAGGTCTAAGAAGGTTCAAAGGCAGTTGCTTTTGTTTTTGTCACGCAAGAGCCCAGCCAGCCTGTGGCCACTTTACTTCCAAACTACGAGAGCCGTTTCTCCGAAGCACTTTCTATGAACAAAGACATCCATTGGTGTCATGGAAATGGCTGCATCCTGTTGTCTCATTAATCAGCTCAGATACAGCGTGTAATGCATTCTACACATGCATTTGTACCACTAAGCTATCAAACCTTTCCGCTCTGTACCATTATCATTTATTGATGACTAAATAAGAAAAAGAAAGTGAGTGTGAGTCAGCTGTGGCGTTTTATCACACAGACATAGGGATGGTGGCTTTTCCATCTCTCTTCTGGTATTGGGGTAAGGCAAGAGAAAGTGTTTGACAATGCTTCAACACTGTTGAACCCAGATTATATGCAGATGGCGGTGGTTATTGGTACTAGAAGTGAACGCGCGCGCGCTTGCACACACACACAACTACTGCCTTTATTGTTCTTGTGAGTTGCTGCAGTTATAGTACATATTCTCCGCGGCATCCATTCCTCTCCCTTATCTTCAGACAGCTTGTGTGTGTGTGTGTGTGTGTGTGTGTGTGTGTGTGTGTGTGGTCGTGCACATGAACCGTGACACACTTGCACAGCTTAAGCCAGGCTGCTGACACATCAGGCATGGCAAAGGGGACCACACCCATCCTTCTCATCATTGCTAGCCTATTAATCATGCCATGTCAATAGAGGGGTGTTTTTGGAGACAGCGGCCCAGCATGTTGTGGCAGACAGCACCGGGCTAAGTGACGGATGGGAGCGCAGCTATGCAGTGGCCCGTGGGTAGCTGAAGGCTACTAAACTCAAGCCAAGCCTCTACACTGCGAGACTCCCTTTCAACTCCACTGCCTTCATCACCGCCTGCAGGGACAGTGTTCGCTGAGCGAGATGTGCAGAAGATAATCGTTCCCGTTGATCTACACCTCACCTACACCACAGCCAACCCCCAACCCCCACCCTCCCCCTGGTTATTGGAATGGACTTCTGCTGGGTAAGAATGCGGGTGGCTGGCTGGCTGCTTTAGCATTAAGTCACCAGGGTAACAGGTACTTGGTTCGTGATGTTTCAGTGATTAATAATAATAATAATAATAATAATAATAATAATAGAGATGTTTTTCTGGGAACTGGGATTTGGCCTCACATGCCATTGCAAGAGCGGGCCATGTGTGTGAGCGTATGGGGGAACTGAATTTTCAGAAAGTCGCCTATATGCCAAATGGACATTGTGGCGTGTTGTTTGGCTTTATATATGATCAGTGATTGTATAAAACAACTGCAATAACAGACACTATCATGTTCAAATGAAGGGACGTTTTGGATCACGTAGGACAAACAGCAGTCATGACAGAGACATTCCCTCATTATTCAGGCGCCAATGTTGTTGTGAAGCCCTCAGTCAATGCCCCACTGATGACAATGGTTGCATTTGTCATGCTCTCACACACCCACCGTGACACCTATTATGGGCGGCCATGATTTTTTACATCCAAGCAGAGACAATTCCCAGAATACCTTACCGTACACAGGCAGCACTGCCGGGGTTGTTTCTATTAGAGCATGAGTTGTGTTGAATCATGGAATTAGTCACCCCCCCCCCTTCTACACACACACACAAACACACACACACATAAGGTCCAAGCGATCCCTGGGGTCATCAGCTTCCTGGTGCTGAATGTGTGAAGGTGCCAGGTGCTACATGGAAACAGTGTGACACACCCATCGCATTTAAATAGCACACACTAACAGCAACTCAATGAATAGATTGTCTCCATAAAGTAAAGGGAGACAAATTACTAATATTATTATCAGTGCAAAAAAAAAAAAAACTGGCAGTGTGATGCTATATTCTGGGATGTAAAGTTTAAAAAAAAAAAGTTCCCCATAAAAGCCCAGAAACAGATCCTTGTTATTACATCTGCTCAGGTGGTCTCTAGAGTCTAGAGAGTCCATGATAAAGACATATTGCTAATCTAACACCACACATCCTCCTTTGCACTCCAAAGCTATATTATACATTTACACAGGACAAAAGCATTCAGCTCATAATACAAAGGTTGGAGTCAACCAAAAATCATAAATCAAAAGAGTCAAAGATTCTCATATTCCCAAGACCCCAAGAAGTGTATAACGCAATATGCAGCTGTTTTAATTTACAAACACCATTTATATTGCTGATATCTGATTTGCACATGCATGGGCAAGAAGGGACTGCGTAAAGAATGAAGCATAGTCACACATGGCTGAAGGGTTTCAGTCTCTGCAAAGTAATTTGGGAAAATACTTTGCACGCACCTTTGAGGTTTCCTTAACAAAGGCACTTACCCTCTTAGAAAGAGGAGCTGCCCTCAAGGTTAGAATGTATGCATGAGTGTGTGAGTGTGTGCGTGTGTGTGTGTGTGCGCGCATGCGTGCGTCTGTGTGTGTGTGTGTGTGTGTGTGTATGTAGGAAAGGTTTCAACAATAGCGACCATGTGTGCTGAGCAAATTCCCTCATCTGTGTTTTGTCCCTCTGAAGCTTGTTCCCCGTTCTTCAGGTAACCAGTACCTGACACAAACATCCACTGAGACCAGTGGAGTCGAGGGGGATTAACCCCCCTAAACGGCTGAGACGGAAACCAAAGATGGAAATTTAATAGCTTTGACCCAAATAGATTTTACAGCCTCTCCTACAAAGGCAGTTGAGCGACATATGCCGAATACATCACATTCAATAGTAGAAATGTTGGGTCCAACATGAGAATGAGCTGAATAAAGTTTAAATCAATGGGCTGCCAAATTGTGCTTCGTTGTGAAGAGCCGATAAGAGCTTATGGGTTGTGCGATGCCAAGTGTTACATAACCCACTTCAACAGCATGCTAAGTCCTGCTGAACCATGGCATGCCACGCCAGGCAACATTAGGAAAAAGCTCTCTTCTTTCATGTTGACTATTTATGCAGAAGGGATTTTGCGATCTTAACTATATAGTAGGTCTTCTATGTGCACTAACCTTTTCCCATGCACAATATTGGTGTAGTTTAGAAATTTTCCAGAAAGGAATGTGTAATACTGTATGCTTACAACACTCATTTGTGTTGCAGGACATGCATTGCTGTCTGTAGAAGACTTCAGCCTGTCGCACATGCTCAGTCAGTGTACACAAGTACATGCACATAATGTACAGAATGGACAGTGTCAATGCACAGACAGTATATGCATAAGAATACTACTTAAGCATCCTAATAGCCCACTTGTCTTCTTGTGGTTATATGTAACAACACAATGTGGGATCTGTAATTAAAATGAGCAGCGTTTCTCTGAAGCTAGCCAGGCATGACGATCAAACGCACAATCACAATTCGTTTTTTTTGTAACCACAAATGGCTTACCACTATTGGGCGACTCCACACATTGCTTTAGCACAAATATTATTTGATGTGCTTAGAATAATCACTTGTGATTATTGTGGCATGCGTGGGCGTGAATGCAGTTGAAGATTCAAAGATGGGTTGTGCAACTTCTGCCCTTGTTCCTTCTCAGCAGAGTGCTGTGGTTCCATTATGTTGTCTAGACGGCCTCTGGTGTAAGATTAAACTCCGGGGCGGGGGGGCATTATCATCTTCAGCCACAGTCTACAACCATCAGGCGTACTCTAGCCCCCATAGAGAACTGCATTAGGTCACTAGGAACTCATGGAAAATATGGTCCTCACGACTTATATTTGTGAGAAACCTCACTCCCCCCAACTCCTTCTCTTTCTCCTTCGCTTTCTCTCTCTGGCCATGGAGAGAAAACAAAGCCAGGGCGCTATTTGAGAGGTGCGTTGTGTCGTGTGTGTGTGTGTGCGTGTGTGTTTACGGGAGGTTATTGGCTTCCATGTGATTTGTGGTTCTGTTACTCAGAGATTCTTCCACTATTAACCGCAAGCCCCACATGCCTGCATGTCTGCCTGTCTGTACGTCTGTCTGTCTGTCTGTCTACTGGTTACAGAGAATAGAGCGGTAGCTAAGGGGTGAGTTCTGTCACGTCTCTAGTGAGTCCTCAGTCAGCTTCTCCTCCAAGTAGGCAGTCCGAGTGAAGCATGAGTCTTAGAGAAGACGTTCCAACATTGTCAGTCTATGACATTAGTCCGTTATGGTCCAAGTTATTTTGCCATGGTGTATTTGTGGTTTTTGCCTTAAACCATGAAACATCTACTCTGTCCTATGCTGTCCTATTGATGGCAGGGTTGATAAATAATTTTCATATTGCTGTACAAACCTGGAAAGCCGTCTTCCTGTCGACAGGTTTCCGACCTATTCCGTAGGCGCAATAGAAGTATGCCATGCTCCTGCTGAACTTCCCGTGTTTGCTTTCACTAACCCTCGGAGAGCCACTTGGCCCATATGAGCTTACTATATACTTTACACTACGGCACATGTCTGTGTTATTCACATCTCTCGGAGGCCTGGCGCTCGCCACATTTACTGTAATCTTAAATTTACATCAGCGCCCTCTTCCCCGATGGAACTCCCAGCTGATGGTCTGGCTCTAGTTGTCTGCCACTTGAGCTCAGCATCGCTGTGAAAGGCAATTGACCGGGCAGCCCATTAGGCTGTTCTGAGGCTTTAGAATAATCAACAAAGTAGTCAACTGTATACTCTCGCCAGCTCTCACGCGTAGGTTAACTCATCCCTGATGTATAGGAATGGCCGGAATACTGACACGTCAAAGAAGGCACACTGACGTATTTTTTCTAGGTTGTGTAAGCCATCATTTTTTTATGCTCAAATTAGCTGCCTCTATCTTGTTATATGGGCTACTGAAATTCAGCAAAACTGAATCTAATATGTAATGACTTAATAACTCACACCAAAATCCCAGCGGTATCAACGAGAGCTGCCTTGGTAATGTAGCTCCCAGAAGAGAATTACATGTACTTGGCTGTCTAATTATATAGCCAGACACATATGCAATAATTCACACTGGTTTTAAGCTGTTGAGCAGATGCAGGCCAAATTAACGGATTTCCTGTTCTATATTTCTGCCATCCCTGTCAGTATCTAAAACAAATGGGAAGCCCTGCTGTTGATGTCATTATTGTGTTAAGATTTAATATCAGAAAAATATGTTCATTTCTAAGAACATGACTAGATGCTGTACTATTCTAAGGTTACGATCACTGTGGTCCTATCTGTAGTGTAAGAGAACTGTAATAAATGGTCTTCCCTCTATTTTGATGTATAACAGTTCACTAACATATAATACAAGGCAACAACTTCTGAATGAGCTGCTAGGATACATTTTATTTCCTGAATAGATTTGAGTTCATACAGTTCTACATGGCTATTATAGTTATGATTAGGTCATTTGAAAGACGTCACGCTATAATTCAACACGACTTACAGTGAGTACAATACAATACAGTACAAGGGGTTAGACATGGACAAGGATGCTTACAATAGACCAGGCTTGTTGGGGATTAAACCCATAGCTGCTGTATGTTATCCTGCTTCAAATAGCTGTGTTTGAATTGAGTGACAATAGAGACCTTTTAGTCCAGACAAGTGGCCAGCTACAGTAAATGTGAATACACCTAATTGATGATGTCTTCTGCTAAGGGGATGTATGTACTCATTCATGCACCCATGGCATCAGAGTGTGAAAACAGACAGCAATATCAACATGCATAATGTTCTAATATTTAAAACAATAATAGAGATATAGTGCATCAAGCATCTTAAGTAATTTGGTTTGCTTGAAGTTGATTAAATACCTCCTCCCGATGGTCTTTGCAAATGGAATGTATGTACGTGCTTATTTATACGCATAGAACGGGGAAGTGAGATCCGATTGAGTGTAGACATTCTAATGTGTGTGAACTGACGTACAGTACTTAGAGCTGGCCGTGGTTAGCTCTAAGAGCAGCATTTTATCATGCAGGGCTATATTTTACATATACACATATTAACGTATCATTCAAGCCTCAAAATATTTGCTAGCAGCATAAGTGTCAACAAAGTACTTATTATCTAATACTAAAAGAGCAGGGAAGATAAGGGGTTTTAAATGTGTTTTATTAAGAGAGAGACAGAAGATAAAAGAATGGTCACAGAGAACCCAATAGTGGGAGAATTTTAAGGTACTTACTGTAGGTCAGTGGTCCAGGTGAATTATCAAGAGATTTGTTTTAAATGTCCTGCGGAACATGGGTAATGACTCTGCTGTCCTGACTGTTGCAGGAAGCTCATAGCAGCACCAGAACAAAAATATGGAGACTTAGCTGCACCCTCATAGCAACAGAGGTGCCAGCCGACTCAAGACGGTAGATCAAAGCATGCTGGTTTGGTTCTGGAACCTGACCATTGCTTGGAGGTAGGTAAAGAGGGCAGTTGGCTGTACTGCCTTCTAGGCCAACGTGACAACGATGTGGGCCGTGATGTGGATACAGTGTAGGTCTTGGAATAGGTCAGTAGCACAGCTGGAAGATAGTTGTGTAAGCAAGACAACTAGAGCTTGGACCAGGAGCTGCATGCACTGCTTTCGATGAAAGGCAATGTACTTGTGATGTTTTAGTGAGGATCTGCAGGCATGGGCCTTTGCAGTGATGTGTGATATGTCGGATAGTTGGTTGTTCAGGATCACACCAAGATTTTTCACAGTTGAGGAGTAGGGCACAGTGGTGTCTTCTAGGGTATCGACAGTCCTTCCTAAAAGGTTTAATCAATGTTGAGCTTGAGATGATATGAAGAAATCCAAGCACTGTGTAACAGGTTGTTTCAATTACCCTAAATTTACTAAGACCAGTAAAATTATCAAAAAGGCATTGGCAATGAGAATAGGAAACATATTTTTTATTTTACAATGAGGAATAATTTAATGCTAAGCACAATTGTCCCTTTTTAACAGAAGATACTTCATAAGTTCACACAGTAGATTGACGTTACATGCAAAAATAAGGATAAATGGATCAAGAGCAGTGTTCTGTTACAACTACAAGTGGGGCAAAGTACATTTTGCATAATTGAATGAAAAGAAGAAAAAGCTCACGTTTGAAAACAGTTAACAAAACAATGCCACTATGTACATTAGCAGCCACACGTGCTGCTTGTTCCTTCCCTTCCTCCAGTACAACCTATACTTGAGGATGTCTCATTAAAAGCACACGCAGCGTTCATTTGGCTGCTGTTATTGGTGCTATGTTCAGACACACTTCGCTGCCCTGGCTCCGTCAATGTTGTATACACGTGGGGCAGAGAAACAATAGGCAATTAGCATGACACACTATATAATTAATAAATGCCCCCTTACATCTGATGTCAGCGAGACATCAGACAATGTGATCTGCGTGATGATTGGAAGAGAGGTGGATACCGTGTGCATAGGTGTTTTAGAACCGTGTGATGTGATTACAGAGCTTAGAGCGCTGGTGTATATACTGTAGCAGAAGGGTACCAACACAGATCCTTGGTAAACACCAATTTTGAGTGAGTAGTAGGGTTGGGACAGGTGTCCATTCCAGGCGACTTGATCTATCAGATAGGACACTACAACTAACTGCAGGCACTAAAATTGTGCCTGCAGTTGGAACCGGCATGATTCCTGAGTGGCTGGAGCTCCTCTTCGAAGTGTGACGGCCCTGCCTTGTTTTAGCAGGTCTCTGGTCCTTATTAGCTGGGTAGGTCCTAATTAGGCCAATTAATTACACCTGGGCATGTCACATAAATAGAAGGGTTGCTGCACAATGTCTGTGACTCTCCTGGCACCACACATGTTGTTCTTTGTTGGTTTCTTAGGTTGTTTGTTTCTTAGCTTGTTTGGTTATCTTCTTTGTTTGGTTAGCATGCAACATATATATATCTCCCATATATTCAGTACTCACACCTACAGACATTCACACCTCATTCTATTGGTATTCCGTTTGTTAGTTAAATGTTTGGTTTGATTAGTTTGTTTGGTTTACGGCCCATGAGCCAGGTCGTAACAGAAGCCACTAACCATTCGATACCTCTTCTCCTGCAGTTGTGTTTCAAAGATCAGCAGCGACGCAGTTGTGGTTCTTGACCAGGTGTCTCAAATACACCTATGTAAGCTTTTATGTCACCTACGCTCATTAGGCTGCATAATATATATTTAAAGTTGAAAAAAATGCACTGCCAGGAGATATAAGGAAAGGTAACCACAGCCATGAAGCTTCTGAGGTTAGCTGCTTTAACATGCTGTGGCTAATAGTGTTATTCATTTTGTTACTCTGTGGCTTTGCTGAATTAGTGGTGACTTCATGGTAACAGCTCCCTAATATGATAATAAGACTAACAGGTAATTTTCCTCGTAACAAAAATGGCAACAACTGAATGCATTACATCAGTTCAGCTCAGGATGCCCATTAACAATGTTCGCTACTGACACAATCACAAACACTTCATTTCAATGATACCAGACACAGCTTGCTAAGCATTCTCCACTCGGTGATAAAACTATAAACTAGATGTATACCTCATGTGTTGGTGTCTTCTCCCTCTGAGACCATCTGAATTTAATAATGAATGCCTAGAATACAAAGCTAACCACTGTGGTCACTGCAGGGCATGGTGACAACAGAGAGCACAGGGCTCGCCTTTTCCGAATGGATTCAAACCCATATAGTACGTGTAACTATAACTTTCAGGTGTAATTTTCTGCTTGTTAGGAAACAGACGTTCATACTCTCCCCTGTCATTGTATTTCTCTAACAATACAACAGTGTGCAGACTGCACACATGAATGCAGCACACACACAAACACATGACAATGTATCTTTATTGCCTGTTGTTGAGATGGTTCAGAGTTGTGTGTACTGCACTGTCTCATATTGTGCATTACATCACTAGGGTTTCAGAGTTTATGTCTCTCATAGTAACCCATATGGTTTGGACACTTACACATGCGTGGGTCTGGCTCTTCCAGGTGTAGCCCACACGAAGCTCATATCTTATAGCTTTGTTTTGAGTCCTCAATCGGCTATGGTGCTGAAAGCAGGTCAGTGCTCGGAAGTGATTCATAGGCACACAAGCTACGTGTACTCTTGGGTAAGCTAATGATTCCATGTGTGAAAGACATTGACATCCAGTAGGAAATGGTGTTGGCGGGATAGGTTCCTGAAGAAATTACCTCATTTGGCTCTTGTTAGCTTGTGTTCTTAGTCGCCAATTAACCAGACTTGTTGGAGGATAGCTAAAAACCTAATGAGTTCACTAAACTAACATATTTTGTGATGTGAGCATTGTTAAAGCTTACACCCCTACTAATAAAGGTGCTCCACAGTATCAGGGTGTTAGTTAATGAGCTCAGAAAAGCATGCTACCAGATGGAATAGGAAAAATCTAACAATTCAAGGTCTGTTGATAAAAATAACACGTATCATTTTTAGGCCAGGTGGATTCTTGTAATTAAAACCCATAAAGATGAAAATGAGCAATTCTGATTTTTAATACAGTATACAGTGCTCTGAATGTGTTTGTGAGCATGTCTTTGCCAGATAGGAGAATTAATCTACAGTTCTATTCTTATATCACACAATTATAGTTCAAGGCATGTTAAGAAAAATGCAACCATTCTCACTGAAATGATTCCCAACATGGTTATCCCATTATTCCATTAACGTAAGAGGACAACAAACTATTAATAGCTTTACAAATAAGTACTCACACACAGAACAAACAGTCTAGCATGCTTAAATAAATTGCATACATTCTGTTTAGAAACACTTGTTTATATATTACCTAGAAGTTAAATATATATGTCTGTATATTTTATTGATATGACACTGTTCGGGCTTGTGAGAAAATGCCATGAAATCCAGATGATACAATTAGATTGTTAAGTCTTTAACGAAGCTGGAATTTTACCGCACCTTCTGTTTGAATGCAAACTAAAGTGGGAGACATCCTCCAATCAGTATGCATTCAAGCATCATTTCAAGGGAAGATAACTCATAATAAGGTTGCCTGCGGCCTTGTGAGCCTGCCTGCAGAGCCCACGGTGGCTGGGTCTGGTTCTCTCTCAAGGTACAATGTCAATAAACTTACATAAAGGCTTTCGGTCTAGCGGCTAGCCAGACAGCGGAACTGCTCAGCAGCATTTTATGGAGGAAACTGCCAGCACACATATGTGTACTGCAATTTTTCTCACACGCGCACACGCACACACACATAATAGATGTCATTAAATGAAGGTATTTTGAGACTAGTATACACTGCTGAATGCTGAATGTATACAGACCAGATCCCCGTATGCTGTATACCACAGCATACGGGGAAGTGGTCTGTGTAGCAAAACAAATATGAATCGGAGTCATTTTGGCAAAGAAGAACAAAGACAAATAAAACAACAAGGCCTTTATAGCGTACAGCTTTTACAGCAAAGACCCATGAGCCTATACTTCAAGTTTCCATCATGCACATACATGGTGAGGTTGGTGTGGTAATGCATGTACCGTAATGGAAGACAGAGGCAACATCCAACCTTTCACATAAGTAAATATATAGAGGAGCTTATGGGCTTTCATTTTATTTATTATACTAGCCAAACCTGCATTGAATTCAACATCCGAAGAAGTTGAAAAAAGCTAACATCAACACTACCCGCTTTCATTGTGACAAGACATAACTGACATAACTTGAGAAGTGACCATATTTGAGGTATAGCAGCCACCAAGTTTTACTTGACAGCAAAACTACCTTGTCCCCCATGTAGGTCAAACAGCATCAAACACATGGTGGGTACCACAATGAATAATGATCTACTTAAGGGAGACTTTTGCTTCTGAAACCCTAAACGGGGTCATGGGTCAAAGCTAGCCTGGGGCGAGAAGGAGCCAGTCATTACATTAAACCACATTCTCACAGTATTAATTAACTGAGCACACTGGGAGAGAAAGACAAGATGACCTCCAACCAGGGTGGATGAGCACTAGGCTCTGGTAGTAACGCAGAGAGACAGTCAGACAAACTGTCTTTGGCAGCTGTGGGTGTGAATGCCTACATGAACAGACCAACAGATCTAGGACTCATTTTGCCATTCTGAACAAGCTATAAAGCATTGTCCTTTCAAAGGTATCCTGTATGTGTATTAACATGTCAGAGTGTTTGAAGTTTAATCTAGATGTTTAGAGTAATCTAGACTGTACATTCAGGGGCCCTGATGGAGAGGCCCTGACTAGGGACCAGTAGGTGTCACTGTTTATCTGTAGCACTACCTCCACAGCAGGAACTAAACCCCTGAAGCTGAACTTCATTCACTTGTTATCCCTCCCGATAACAAAGCCTCCCTCTCTTTCTCTGTTTTCCCAGTGTAGCAGCTCTTCCCATGGCCTATTGTGCTTCTCTGTGAAACATTTCATCCTTTTTCCAACAGGGTCCTGTCCAGTAAAAACTGAAAGGCAGTTTATATAAACAAGATGAACCTCGAATCTTAAGAACAATAAAATGTAGAACCTACTTCTAAACATTCTCTTCCCTTTATTGTTTATAATTTTATCATTTAGTACAATAGATTTAAAGTTCACAGTTAGGACTCGAGTTTACAAGTCTTTCATGTTTGTCTTAAAGCAATCAATCTACCTGGTTTGTTTAGATTTTTCCTCATTTGTACTCCTTTAACTACCTCCTGGTGTGTGCGTTCTTATCAAATTGCGCATCTGCGTTTGTTCCTCTGTGTTTTAACCCATATGAAAGCAATTTTCCATACTCTAAAAGACTTCTCACTAAATCTTTCTTGTATTTTCCTCCCCCAATAGCTTATACTGACTATGTCTTTTTAGTTAATTTCTAGATAAAAATCATTTAAAGTTTACATTTAATATACAGTAATACAGTCTTCTACATTTCAGATTTTCTTTTAAATCTACATTAGCGTCCACCTGATTAGATTGATTATTTCAGAATATGCCAAATGAAAAGACATACATTCAAAATAATTCCTAAAATATGGTTTACACTACATTCTACTGTTTGCTTGTACTAACATCTTTAAGTCAGTTATTACATTTTTTTATTATTATTACAGTTAAACCTAATTACACTTTATTACCGATAATAAATCTAATTGTATTCAGGGATCCCTGCACTACCGTAACTATAGTTGCACCACCACATCATACCATAAAATTAAGCAAAATTCCTGACAGATTGGGTCTTTAAATGCCACATTTGGGATGATGGCAGACAATGTTATAGCATTAATTTCATTAGCTCTCAGACTCTGATGGGAATTTGAATGCATTTATTAAATGTATGGCAAGAAACAGAAACAGCAACGTCAACACCATTGCAACACAATGGAGCTTTTGTGCCTTCCGTAATTAATGTATTCCTTCCTCTCTCCTCCTGTTCAGTGAGCCAGTCTGGTTTCCAACTAACAATGGCTACCATAAAGATCCATCCATCCATCCATCTTCTCCCGCTTATCCGGAGTCGGGTCGCGGGGGCAGCAGCTTCAGTAAGGGACCCCAA
>JAODOY010012692.1:0-28016 GCA_025399855.1 Forbesichthys papilliferus | reverse complement strand
TATCTTGGCTTGCTTTAGACATTTGTTTAGCACCAGGATTTGTCTCACATCGATCTGGATCTCATAATCGCACAACAGGAAACTTTACTGTACCATACATAAAGTTAGTTTTGGTCTTGAATCATCAAAAGTGAAAAAATACGACACCTCACTCTTAGGCTTGTAAAACGTGTAGTCTAAAACGTTCACCATTTTGGCAATTCCGCTAGAAGCTTGACCATTCCCCTGCGCATAACATATGTTTGTTCATTGACCGTTCTTTGAAGAGGAATATTTCATAGCGTTTTGCTTTTTTTTTTTTAATAGGGAGATATATAATGGCATGTATTGTTGACTAGTGATCATGTTGGCATGTTGACCAGTGTAGTAGTCTAGTCTATGTCATAACCATGTGTATGTCAAGACAATTGCGCTACAACCATAAATTACGTAAATATTACTCTCAAATACTTCAACACATTCGATGGGCTATTTATAGTAACTTTCTGGTGGCAAACTTGTAATGTGTTTGTTATTCATGGGTTCAATTCCTGGGTGGGACAGATTTCACTCCAGTATTTTATTTGGTTTTAATAACTAAAAGCATAGTTGTATAGGCTTAAAATTTGAGACATTTTTCATCACACTTTCGTCCTCCCTACTTAAAAACAAGGCTTCATTTATATCAGTACTGCAGGCTAGACTATTATCCTTGACAATGGTATTTAGAGTCAATGTAAAAGTATTACTTAGTTTTTTTGCATTACCACATTCTGTCTGTTTCTCACAAAGTGTTTTATTGGAGTTTAAAGGCGATATATGCTTCTGCATCGAGCATACTGCATAGCCTATGCCATCGTGAGCATATTATACTTTTGTGCTGGTCTGTCGGCCGTGCGGACTTGTGCGCATTGACTGTGCGCATTGACTGTGCTTGTGAAGCCCCACTATACAAAAGTGCCATGTGTTTTTTTTTTGTTAAGTGCGAAATAGAAAACATAATAGTGTAAACATTTTGAAAGAAGCATAAAAATATTTATTTCCAGCGAATCTTTGGTTACACCAAATATAATCATAGAAAACAAGCTGTGACAATCAAAAATAGTTTTTATAAAGTACCACTTTTTGATGTTCCAACAACAAGGAAAGCCCATAGGAAATCCCCATCTTGTCATATGCAAAGTTGTAGTAGGACTACTGCATGTTTAAAAATGTCTGGGACCATAGCTGATGAAAGGCTTATATTTACAACTGCAAGAATAGTTGGACATATAGTGGAGACAACATCCTTACAAAGCTGAGGAGAAATGGTATAATTTGGAGAACATGAGGGCTTCAATTGACCAACTACCTTTTTGTAAAGCAGACAAAGTTACAGGTGCAAAATTGTCAAAACAGCAGAGCAGTAACAGAGACTTAAGATGAGATTTGAGCCCTAATAGAAGTGATTTTATTAGTTATAAAAGTGAAGAAATTGTATTCTTGCTTAATAATGCTCAAGTAAGGCATAAAAACATTTCTTCCAGAAAATCTTATTATTATGCCAGGATTGTCAAAGGAGGACAGTCATGCACGTACAGGAAGACATTGATATCAATATCCCTAATTCCAAAGCACTATGAGCTTGCATCCACAAGACTGCTGTTTGCTGCATTAACAGAAGGATAGTCACATGTATGGAGAGGTGTGCGTTAGGCTACGGTGTAGGTTACGCCTAATCCGTAGGCTACGACGTAGCTTCGATGCAGAAGCATAAATTGGCCTGAAAGGCTAAACTACCCATAACATTTACCTTTAACAGTGAAATTTGTATGTATTTTTATAGCATTTTTCATCAGAGCAAATGGAGCATTTCATAACTTCTTTTAGTCTTAAGAACATTGATGACCGACAAGATGATGCTGACAGCAGATTGAGAGACAGAGCCTTAATGGTGCTAAAACCTTGGCCTCTGTGTGGGGGTGTGTTTTAAAACTGCATATACTTGGCCATGGCCTTGTCTTGGGTTTGTGTATGTCCCCCTTTTAATTGCTAAGGATTTGCACCCATGGTTTATTCATAGAGTGGTGGGAGAATGCCAAATGGCTGGTTACCAAGACTACCAGGCCAGTCTGACTGGGGATGTTTTGAAGGACAATGAGTGGGGGAAAGCTTTGACAACAAAATGCCTAATGTCCTTTTTCTAATAATTTCCACAGCTATTATAATTTTATTTAGTATATCCGTGGAACATTAAGTATTTTGACAATTGCTGTCCACATTCTTTTTAAATTCATATTTGTATCTCATTATAATACAGACAGTGATTTCATAATATTAGATTTTCAGATGTCATTCTGCTTGTTTAGCAGAGTTTATATGCTATTAATTTCTCTGTTTCAGATACCAACTTCTTCCATTTAATAGTTTCATGATTTAAGGAGTTTTAGACGCTAAGACTAATATACTCTCTAATGGTCTGCATAATGGCCTTGTAGTTTTTACCAAATTATTATTCATGTATAAATATAAATACAATTATTTTAGCCCCATGGGGCTGTGGGTTGTTTCCGCACATCTACCAGCATTCTGTTTTTTATTGCACAAGTAATAACTCATGTATATGAGCTGTGCTAACCTTTACGATACAACTTTCCTTTAGCTGAAATCTGTAACCGTAAAAGAAATAGCATCTCTCTCTTAACTGTGTTATGACCATAGTAGACTGTATACCAAACATGGACAATAAGTAGTCAATGTAAGCCAATTTGGATAAAAGCACCTTCTAATTGATCTAATTGTATTTGTGTGTGTAGGTAGTGTAAATGTGAAGGGACTGTTTGATAGGCGCTTGACTTCACAGCTTTGGACAAATTTGCTTGTAACCCTCTATTGATTAGCAGTGCTGATCATGTGATTTCTAGCAATTGGCTGGCAGGGTAATCTAATATGAAGGCAAATATGTTGCAAAATGCGAGAGCTTGTAAACTTCATGGGAGAACTTATAGAATACAATGTGAGAAATTTTAGAACAAAAATCTGAACTTTTTTACTTTTGGATGTATAAATTGTACACTCATGAGCGGAATTTGATCAAATTGGAAGAAATTTGTGCCGCTAAGCTCTGACCTCTTTTCCAGAGTTCAGTGTGATTTGTGTTGTAATTTACATATTTACACTTTAATGTTGGCCTAGTTCCAGTGTGTTGGGCATAGAACGTGTTATTGTCTTGACCATAATAGTGTTAAAAAACCATGACATTAAACCAGGCGTTCCCTGGAACGCCTTGTTTAATAATTTTAATATCAGCAGCACCAATTGCTTTACAGTAGCTGGTTCTTCCAACGCTTTTTATTTTATTTTTATCTTTGCAGATTGTTTTGAAGTCAAGCCTCTTGTGGCCGTAAGCCGCTTTGTTTGACGATGCATTTTGACGCGTGACGTGCCGCCCGCGGAGGACCGTGGAGCAATTCTGTTCTGATTTGAGCTCAAAGTTATCAAGGATGACTGACCATACCTTTAACAAGGAAAGAGCCTCCCAGGTGAAGTCGAGACAGGAAGTTTTTAGGGGCTGCCTAGTAACCCACGGCTGCAGACACGCCAGCTAGCTTGACTGCCTCGCGAACTCTCCTCAGCTCCCCACAACGATCGCGGGGGAGTGCGTACAGGAGACCGCTACTGCTGACAGCCACCGCACTTTATGCCTTTAGTTTACATGGGTGCACAAGAGGGCTACTGCCTCAGCCCAGCTCTCTCCTTGGCCACGCCCAGCCACTGCACCCTGGAGCCGTACAACGCACAAACCACCAAAGGAAGGAGGTTTCCTCAGGAGGACTGGAGCCCCTTAATAGAGGGAGGCGTGTGATCATGAGGGAAAGTCTCAATTGGACACCTCTGTGAAGGTGTGAAGTAGAGATTTTTACCTCTGCCGATGTGGAGGGGAGGGAGTGGGTTAGGGTGAGTGTGAGCATGGGGGGGATACGATGGTGTCTAGGTGGGGGGTGCGCAGTGCTATGGGGGGTGGCGGAGCACTCTAGGGACTGTCACCAATTGTCACCATGAGTAGCCTAGCTTTGGTATTAATTTTCCTTTTTGTGCACTTGGCGAGCAGGGTGAGAAACCATCCATCTATAAATAGGTGTGCGTGCGTGCGTGTGCGTACGTGTGCATGTGTACGTGCATTTGCATACGTACGCGTGGGTGTGTGCGTGCATACGTGTGTGCGCACATACTATTGTGTGGGCGTGCGCGTGTGCTTGTGTGTGTGCTCGTGTGTGCGTACTATTGTGTGTGTGCGCGTGCGTGCATGCGTACTATTGTGTATGTGTGAGCGTGCGTGCGCGCACCACGTCTGCCGTATGCTGTGATGCGGTGGCCAAACTGACATCTAGAGAGGCCAAGGGCTTGCTCTGTCTCGCCCTAGGGTCACCCTTAGCTGTACTGCTGCTTTAACCACAGCTCCATGCATGACCTGTCGTCGCCCGATTATTCACTAGCATTAATCTGACATATGGCATGCGCTCACCTCTTTCCCCCACGATCCCTCTCTCTGATTCAGTAGACAAAGATGGTATTCCATTTAAAGATTTACCTCTGTTCAATCAAGAGCCTCAAGCCTGTAATATAATTCTTAGTGTCTCGTTATCGGACACATGCATCTTTGGCGCGGCCCCTAAGCTATGGTTACGCTTGCTGAATATCTGAATATTAATTAAAAGCGTCTTTCTTCACAAAATGTCTAGGTTGTGGCCAGTTGTGATCAGTGTGTCTGACCATCCACGTTATAATGTCATTCTGGACACATTGTGTTGGGATTTCAGCCTCAAACAGGTTACCAGGAGGTTGTTACGTAGATCATGTGATCTGTGATGTATTTTCTTCTTTGTTTTTGGTGGCTTTGCCCTCGGAAAATGCCGTTGTTGTCATGCTATAGTGGTCAGCTCGTCACAAACTCAGTCGTTGTGACGGGCGCGTGTTTGAACGATCCAGGTGAATTTCTGAGGTTAGTCTCCCCCTGAATATTTGATGCTGTTCCTCACCCCTCTGGGAATGTTGACCCCTGGAACATGTGATTCTCCCATCACTTCCGCTGGCAAGCTGTCACTGAGCCGAACACAAACAAAGAAGAAGGATGAATGCCTGGCCCTAACACTCAGATCTATTAAAATGGTGTCCTCCGGCTATAGTACAAATAGGCTATAGCTGCATGTCCGCTCCTGTGCAATTGAAAGCTTGTTTTTGTGTCAATGTGACTTATTTTCGTATATTAAAAGTGGGAATTTGTTTCATCTCAATTCTATGTTGAATGTATATTTATTTAAAACACACACGCCTTTTAATATGATGTCAGCACACTGTTCTGCATAGAATGTTTTTTCTATGCTTTCTTAGCATAGTTCTTGTGCTAGGGTGATATGTATTTTGCAGGGTGGGGAAATGATGCAGTAAATGGGGCTCTAGGGCTGTTGTTACCTGCCTTTAGTTCCCTCTTATTTCTATTCTTATTTGGGTATGGAGGCAATCTACCCATCGAGCAGCTGCCAGATCAGGCAAAGCCACTGCAAAGACCTTGTTTCTGCCTGTCTCTTTCTGTATATCTCTGAATCTCACCCTGTTTCTCTGGGAGTCTGTCTGCTTGTTTTTCCACCCCCGCATCAGCCATTGTGAGTCAGGTGTGCAGACATCAATTACCATCACCATCACTGTATAATCACTATAATGAACCTCCCTATTAAGCAAATCATATTTAACTGTGTTAATTTCTTTTAAACAATTGTATCCTTTTGTGGATAGCAAAAATGATTAGACTTCATTCATATTGACGAGTTTGGAAAATGACACACAAATGCGGTGTTTAGTGCATCAATTATGGGATATGGGATCTCTGTTCTAAACATTCTATCTGAATGATGTTACTTTTTCCATTTACAATGTAAGCCTGAGGGTAAGGAATTCCTACACTAATTGTTGTCTGTGAATTTTAATAGTGTTCCTTTAATAAATATTACGGTATGCACTATGTTTATATCATTTGTACAGTTATTTTTAAATAATCATTATAATGTGGTATTTCTATTGATGTAGGTCACAGAACACATTGACACCTATTAGCCTTGTAAAAGCACAGCTTTGAAAGATGGCGCACAGCTAAATGTTATCATTTGGCTTGCTCAATATACAATTGGGTATATTTACATGCGTTGGCCTGGTGTAAAATTTGGATTTTTGCCTAGAATAAAATCATAAGATAGTGATGATAGCAGAACGCACTGAGGAGAAGCCTGCTGAGGGATGTGTTTTTATTTTGTCCACATAGACGCAGGTTAAGTGGAAGCATGTTCCTCCGCTGCAGGTTAGGGAAATAAATGTCTCCAATCAGAATGCAGGCGCAGGCCCGGAGACAGGATAAAGGCATCTCCCTTGCCTTAATTAAAAGATGTGTGCCAGGAGCCCGGTTTTGATTATTACAGGCTGGTTATTAATCTATCCCCAATTTTAGTTTATTTATTTCCCCTGTGAGAGTCATATATGGATTGCCGGGCTGTGGAACTTCCCAGAGACCATGGCTGTACTGGTGTATTCATCATTGGTTAAATATGAATGTAGATACTATGTATGTATGTTTGTATTATTTGAGGAAGTGGCAGTGATTATCTATTTAACAATGGTACATTGGGCATGGGCAATAAGGCTGCACAGACACGAGGTTTATTGAAAGCAATTCACAGTGACCTATACTGTACACCCGCAGGTTACATCATGACCTATGCCACTGTGGTAGCAACAGCCATCTACTGGCTTTTTGCTTATTTTTTGTATCCATATTTCTTCTAAATGTGACATCTTCTAGAATTATCTGTCCAGGTTAAAGAAGGGTGTGAATGCTACTGCTGCAGCCATCTATTGCCATCCCCTCTGTGCATGTGAAGTGAATTATCCAATCAAACGGGGCACTGCATCCATTTATCCCCTTCACGCAAACAGGGGCAGTGTCTATAATGTATTATACAGTGTTGGACTAGCTTCTGTTGGTTTCTGCTAAATTGACAGGTAAACATACCTGATTCTCTCCATCTTGTAGCCTACGTACTTCAGCTAAAGTAAGGGCACACGGTCACCTATAGCAGCTTATTGCCTTAGTGCCCAGGAGTTATTATGCGTTATGCAGCAAGCTGCTGTTGTTCAGTTGTAAAGGCCCTTACTCACATCTACACAGCTTTTCTTTAAAGGTGATAGCTAGAAATACTGTTTGCACTTTACACACATGGTACACTATATGGAACACATTGGAGTCTACCCTCCAGAGCAATTTTTTATGTTTGGCAGACACTGTCTAAGCAGCATTCTTCTTGCTAGATTACAGAGGCTATTCCAGAGGCCTTGAGGAACAAGGGTAGTGACCCAGCAATATGATGCATAGCCCCACTTCACCAGAGGAAGTGTCACATTATAGGACACTTTTAGAGCCCTTCCAGCATTTGCAATGTGACCAGGTTACAATATAAACACACTCTAAGGTGTTCTAGCTAGTTTTTTGCTTTCTTCTTTTATTCCCAAGGTGGTGTTTACTACTAGATCAGAAGTTACCATATCTTTATTTGTAACCTTTTCTGGCTGCCAGGTTGGAGGCTGGAGTAAAGCTCAAAGCCCAGTATACCTATAGCTTATATTGAGACCGGATGCGGCATTTGCGTGCTTCTCCCTTTAAGACCCGATGAGACGCGAGCGAGTTTTAGATTGTGATATTCTTTTGAAGACACATGGCGGATGAAATGCATTGTGATTCACTGAAACACACGCAGGGAAGCTACATGCATTATTCATCCTGCATTGTTAGCTTTTGGACCCGCAAAAAGTGTGGGACAATGACGCCGAATAGCCTACAGCAGTTTCTTTGAGAACGAATACAACATTGAAGATTCTGACAGATTCTAATGTGACTGCTGACACTAGTGGGTGAGAGTGAGACATATTACACAAGAGGATTACATCAAGTTTGCCCAATTTCACAATGACTGGTAAACAGGGAGCTTAGGCATCTTGCTCAAGGATGCTTACAGGTAGGTCAACAAGGAATAGAAATGTGTAAGGGAGTGCGGATGGTGGGGACAAATGAACCCAGTTTGATATGTCAAGCTCTGTCAGTACATGCAGCACACAACCATAAGGCGTATCAGTGACCGCCCACTTTTTTGGGGGACTCTGGTGCCAGAAGTAAATTAGTTAACATACTGTGTGTGTGTGTGTGTGTGTGTGTACATATGTATATGACTTGGCGGGGTTTAAAACATTTCCATTGTAACAGAGAGCACCGAACTTCTCACAGTTCCGAGCGGCTCCGAAGTGCCAAAGCAAGCTTGCGTGATGAGGATGGTATCACAAGGAAAGCCAGCTTCACCAATCAGAGACGTCTCTGTTACACTTTAGGATTGTGGGTACTGTAGTACATATCAGTGACATTGCAAATAAATAATTTTTATCTTAAAACAAGGTTGATATCATATGGATTTGTGGGTTCTACCTGAGCATATACCAATGATTCACAACCTCATAGCTGTTTGGCTTGGTTATAAGCTTTAAACTTTTTATATAAGGATTTTTGGAAAAGTCAATGGAGAAAATTAATGGAAAATGTACTTCCGGAACCACACTGTTACACTATAGGGGTTATGCCAATCTTACTTCTGCATTCTGTAAAACGGGTCTCATCGCTTCTGGTTAGGTGCTATATGAGCTGGAATATGCCTTTGTTTATTCAAGATGCCTCCAGGAACTACTAATATAGCTAATAATAACTAATAGCTACTAATAGCTACTTATTGTAATATGTTGATCACAACAAATATGTAACATTATCTTTTAAAATTACATTTATCTGAAAAGTGTTTAATCCGGCCCCCTCTCTTCCCTACTTAGTGTATTTTTTGCATTTATAGCTTTGTATAATTGGTGATGATGATTAGGGCAAAGGCAAATTATTTCCAATTAAATGCAATTAGTTTACCTTTTAAATTATTTTCACTTCATGTTTCTATCTGCTTCATAGGCTGAGAAATACGTTTTATTGAACATTGATAATTCTGTCAAGTTTTTAAGAAAACCCTCAGGTTTTAGGAAGTTGCTTTCAAACAATGCCTTAAGTTTTAGAATGTTTTTTAAGGGCTCCCTAGGTCTTTAATGGGTTAATTATGTATATGCCGTGTGGTATGCTTCATAAATTAATTATTTCACATGCCTATAATGAGGCTACAGTATCCTATGTCCTGCACAAACACCGTACAAGTATTTAAATGTGTAGCTATAATCATATCTATTTATGGATCTAATCTAATGAAAAATGTATTGCTGCCAGAACTGTACATGAATGCCTGGCAAACGTTTCATTATCCTGCTTTTGTGTAGTTCTTCTTATATAGTTCTACATCAGTTCAGCATGTTTGGAGTCAGAGGAGAAACATACTTTGTTTTGCTTTGCTGAAGGCTAACCTCTGCACGCACGTTAAACCGTTTGTGATTGACTTACTATTTTACCAAGACAGTCAGAGGGTGCTGTCTGTAATATACTCCCAGGTCGCTCCTCATCATTCTCTATCACTTGCTGTTCCCGCTCCACTTTCTGAGACAATATCCTTTGGAAATAGACAATGTTTGTGTCATGTGGGGGTGTGTCTGTCGGTGTGTGTGTATTGTCTTCTCATTATCGCCGCAGGTTCAGGGAGAAGGGCTCTCATTTGCATAAGCTGCCTTTACACCAGCCTCAGAACTCTTATTTTGCAGAGGGTTGGATAGAAAATGAATGAGTCAATCGAGCCAATAGAAACGAGCCAGGGATAGCATTTACCTCGGCACTCCTATCTCAGCAGAAAAACATAGATGGCTGAAGCTTGCGTTCATCTCATTCTGAAGTAACAGTCCTACCATAACCAACTGTGACTACTAGAGTTCAGGGCTGTATGGACAGTCTTTCACGCATGTCTCCCATTCCTCTGCTTACAGGACAAGAAGCTGTGTGCATTCCCAACCATGGAGATCTATAAAGCAGAGCGGATCCACTACATGGTGCCCCTCTCCCGCCAGACAGACTTCTTTGTCCCAGAAATGAGGGAAGAGGTGAAGGGTCACGCGAAAGATGAAGATTCTGATGAGGACAGGGGGACGGACATTACAGGTCAGCTCCTTGGTCCTATTGCTGCATACTTAGATGCCTGGTTTGTAATAAACGCTTGGTAACTTCACTTACGAGCTAAATTGAATGTGTTAGAGCATTTTCTGCCTGCCTCTTCCGCCAAGCCAAAACACAGCCGGTTTGTAGTGACGCTCACTATTCATACACTTCCTGCATTGGGCTCACATTTTCAGAGTGCTAGTAGTTGTAATAGTAGTAGTCGTAAAATACAAATAACAGCATACTGTAGATCAGTGCCACAATAAACAAATGTAAAAGTGTTCTTTCCTAAAGCTTCTATACTTTCTAAATAATTAATTCCTTTGATAGAAATCATAATTTGATTTGTGGCATGAACTAAGACTCACAAGTTCAGCTCCTCAGGGAATTTGTCTTAATAGTTTCAGCACTATTCAGAATTTCTGTATTTATTTCTCTATGTATATTTAAGTATTTTAAAGAAATGATACTGTACACTTTTAATAATTTTCATCTTCCTGTAGTACCATCAAGTTCCCCTATGAGCATGTGTTTGAGAAACACAGCTCTATACAATATTGAGAATGGAAACAGAGAGGGTTCAACGGGAGGGGGGTGGCGGCAACTTTTCACCCTTAATGCAGACCAGAATGGCCCAGCGTCCCATGGAGGTCAATGGATTTAACTTTAATATTGCTCATTATTTATCTCTGGGGGTGAGTATCAGATCAGTCTGCAGCAAACTGTGTTTCAGGCCATGCATGGTAGATGTAGCTGTCTGGACGCTGCTTACGTCAGCCTCTACAGCAACATGCACTTAGTTACACGCCCACTTAAGAGACCAAAAGCTTTGCATTTTGGCATTTTAAATTACAAGGAGCATTACAATGCGTATTTGGTATAATCCATGGAAACAAGTGCTCGCTACAGACCAGAAGCGATGCGTCTGATTGCCATTTTCCCCTCTTCATTCTTAACTTTATGATTGCCACCGGAGACTGGCACAAATGGAAGAATTGGGCGCAAATGATTGATAACGGTGCGCTCTGTTTTAATCAAATGTCCTAAAAAGTTTCAGAAAACAGATTTAATTTGCTGTCCTCTGAATGCCTGCGCTGCTCACACTCCAGCCAGCCTGTTCGCCGTTCAGATGCATGCATGAGACTGAAATACGAGGCGGCGGGTAATGTTCTGACGCTGCGCCCACTCCACTTGCACCCGCGAGCCCCCTGGCCGCCTGCCACGCCAGAGCCTATAATTGCTCTGTCACTGCAAGTGTGTTTCTTCAAGCGCAATGCGTTCAAGAAGTGATGTGGGTCTTTCACATTTGACGGGACGCCTCCAGGTTAACACTGTGGCAGAATCAACTCTGTGCACAAATCATCTTGGTTTTAAAAGAGAAAAAAAGATGGAAAGGCGTGTGTACCTGACAGGGCAGTGTGGGTGGCAGTGGGCTGACTAAGATGAGGTGGTACCTGCCATGAGCATGTGGGTGATGTGAGGAATTTGGTGATAGCCCTGGCAAACATATCTTACAGGCGGTTAACACTAAGGAGAAGTAATCCCGTGCTGTTGTGTGCTCCTGCTAAAGGGAAAATGTTAAGCTAGCACAGGGCACAGTGAGCAGTGCACAGCGGTACCGCTCGCATGATTAAAACTGCACCGGTATACAGTGGTGAGGCGTTGACCCTTCCTGGCACTCAGCGCTGGTGCTATTCAGATTAATTAGCAAACAACACGTCTAGTAACACTACTAGCAGGAGGTAAACCACGACACCTCAACCTACATAGTTCTACATTACAATGGCCTTGTGAACGTTTTGAAAGAGCAAGTCCAATTGGCTGTCTCAGACATGGTCTAGATTTAGCCTACAGTCTAGGTTTATTACTGTACTGTGTTGTAGGTTTTATTATGACATGTATTATTGCACAAGTTGCTTTTTCAGAGATTGGTGTAATATCAGAAATAAACAACGACTGTCCTCTTGGTTGTGTTATCACTAGACCGTTTTTTTTATTCAACTAATAAAGCATGGATTGTCATTGTAAACGTGTTTTTATTGTTTTGTATTTATGAGAAAAGTCTCATAAAAGCTACAGTATGTCTGAGCACCCTAGTGTTTCAATTGATTCTTGATCCAGGTAATCCATTTTAACCCTGTCCTGGAAACTGAACAGTTGGATGTTAGCAAAAGTTTCCATCAGTAAAGCAACTGAGTATATTTAAATTAGATTTTATTTAGGTGCTCTACAGATCATGTTGATAAATGTGTAAGCCAAGCATATTCAGTCAACAGGGTTGTATATGAATACAACCAGTGGGTGTAAGTGTGTGCTGTGTCTGTGTTCAGGTGGTATGCACATGTCAGATGAAACAATGGAACTAAACTGTCAGGAAATATCTGAGGAAGTCAGTCACCCTCTATTCCTCCCAGCCCTCTCAATGTGCATTGCATTGACTGGATTCACCCTGGAGGCTACTCCAGGCTGTGCCTACAGTATTGTCTGTCAAGGCATCACAACTAGCCCCTTAAAGACAATTTTAAGCAGCTATTTTCCAATCACTATCTGTTTTGTGACTTAAAGGAATAGCCGTTCTGGAAGGGCCTTGTTGATATTTGACCTCTATCGAAACAAAAACACCTCTCCATTCAACGCCATGTGGTGCTCCCTCATAAGCTCCGCCCCACACATTGGAAACGCCACATTATGTTTTCAGCGGGCAGATAGCTGACCATGAGGAGAATAAAGTTTATGAGTGTTTATTGGTGTATTGCTAGTCTCGCAGAGCCAGCCTTTACATACGTAAAGTCTGGGACACAGCGCTGGCTAACTGCATTAGTACCCGCCTACTTGACAAGTGAGGTGTTTTGATTGACATGCAGGACTACCAACTCAACACAAATAACTCAATGACCAAGTCGGACGTTAAACGTGCAATGACAGTTCACCATTAAATAAAAACTACAAATATGGCAGGTTGCGCAACACTGATCTCATTGGTTATATGATCGCTTCCTGTGGGGTGTCTGTCTTGAGTACTCATTTCTGTGTATTATATAGAGCTCTGTAGACAGCATTCCCCAACTAGGTGAAAGTGTCTGTGCAGTAGCCTACTGTTGTTACATAATTTCGTAACCTATTAATACATTTGTCTTATAACCTTCTGGGAGCTAATCCATCCAAGCAAATGTATTGATTGAAAAGATAAAGCAGGGTTACTACTGATAAAAACCATCAACACCAAAACAAGGTAATTATCATGAATTTCTACACCGGCTCTATCAGCTACTATACAAACATTGTCATCTGAATGATTCATATATCCTATCCTTTCCTGATCCTCAGGGGACCTGTTTGTTCAGTCTTTGTGGGGATTTGTCTATGCAGACCTGCAGTTTCTTTGATCATGCAGATAAAATATTCCCTAACAGAATATGGCAGTCCACTAAGTTTGATGTTGTCTTAAACCACTGTTGTGTGTGTATAATAACAAACCAAGGAACCATAAAAAGGTGGTGCGGCGGGTGTCATTGTGTGTGTGTGTGTGTGTGCTAGCGTGTGTGCGCCCGCGTGCGTATTCACCATTTCTGCAGGCTTTGTTATGGCTTTCTTTAGAATGTTAAATTCCCTAAAGCTTGTTTAGTCAACACCATTGACAGGTAGATCACATTTGGTCTAAGAATTCCTTATTTCCCTCACACTTCCTGTCTCAAAAACACCTTCCTCTCCCAGAGCAGACAGCCCCAGAACACAGTAAAATATCATAATATCTTTAGTCACCTGTGCCTCTGGCTGACTGCGTAATGTCCCTGCATTCTCAATTCCTCACCATATTTGTATTTGTAAGTGGCCGAGGAAAAAGGGTGTAAAAAATTTTTTTTAAATGAATTATTGGTTCATATGAGCATGGCCTGATTGCAGGATGGTTTGAGGAGGATTTGGTGTACAGTAATTGAATAATGAAATGAATCTGATATAGCTTTATAGCACAGCTTACAGACTTCTTAAACCTCCCCAATTCTCTCAGGGTGGGTATTATCAAACTGCACTTTTACTACTCAAATGTCAGCTTATTATAGTGTTATACGAAGAGTAGATGTGCAGGGATCTGAACAACTCATTTTAAGTGGTTAGCACTCATGGGTAGCACACATCCACATTCAAGTCAATCATGTATAGACTCAGCTAGACCCCCTCCAAGCTGTATAGGTCCACACCAGAGATGCCCATCTGGAGGTACTCTGACTCTCTTCTCTTGTCTGAAGCTTTGTTAAAATGGAGGGCTGTTGGCCCATCAGCCATTGTCAATACAAGTTGGGTTCAGTAGGCTATGGGAGAATATGTTTACTTGGAACATGAACAGAGTCTATACCTACAATGGAGTGATTAGTACCCTATTTAAGTGTTTCCTTTGAACAAAGCCAACAGAAGACCACATCTACTTAATTTGTAGCTGATCTTGTGTGCAAATGTTTCAATCTATTTTGCAGTGTTTACATTGGCGAAAAGGTTGGTTTATTGTTTTTGTTTAGACTATACAGTAACTAAATGATGTATCCCTATATTGCTATTATTAGTAATATATTCACCATATACTATATACAGTATATCTGTCATATTGTGAACACGCCTGGTACACCAATACTGTATCTTTGCTGTCCTGTTCGTTTACACGAGTGTGCTCTCCGCCTTAACCTGAGCAAGCCTGCTCCAATAAATGGGGTGTAGCTATCATATATTGCATCAAATAGAAATTTTCTTATTGAACATAATATTTATTCTCCATATTTATAGAGCACCATTTTGACAGACAGATCAAAGCAGAATAATCAGCAAATTAAAATATGAGAAAGATGTATAAGAGCAAATGAGAGCTGCTGTTGCATGAAATGGTTTAAAATCTGACCTAAAAGTGCAGGAACTTGTAACATTGGATGTTTTTAAAGACAAATTGAAATGAATGGAAGGAAGGCCTATTCATTTGTCAGTGTTATTTTTTTTTTTTATATGTGCATTTTTTATATTGTTGCTGCATTTCTTGCTTGTGGGGGATAGCACGTTTTTAAGGAATTGTGCATCGTCTAAATTGTCGCTCTATTTGCTGGTTATTTATTAGAGCTTTAGAGAGGTTTAGTTGTTGTTATTATCTATGTTTGAGTTATATTGTTGTGTTGATGCTGTTGCCTGTTTTGGCCAGGAGCCCAGGACACACCTGAAAAAGAGATGTGTAATCTCAGCGTGTTTTTCCTGGTTATATAAAGGTTAAATACATTTTAAAAATGTAAATGATAAAGATTAAACATGTTAGGAGCACATATTGTAATGCCATGTCATTTATTGTCCTCTATATAGCGTACAGCACATTCCCATAGTTTCGAGTGTCTTCCATTCTTCTTTTGTAAATAAATATTGGTTTGATGCTCTTTGCTGACATTAATTCTTTCCCTGAAAAGTTTTCCCTCACGGTTTCCTTCACAGCTAGATCTCCCCTTCTACAAACTCCCAGCATGCATCAGTTCTGTCTGACTCCTAATTACCTCCTTAAAATCCACCCTCCATTTCAAACAGTTTGAAGAACAAGACATTGATGCTCTGATAATAATCCCAATGGGCCCAATTTAGTGACTAATTTAGGCAAATGTTATCTAAAAGATTTTCAGAGGCACTTCTGGCTTCGTCGGGGTAGCATTTTACTTCCACATTTGGGGAGAGAGAAAATACCGATGGGTTCTTTCTTTGGGGGCATTCATCCAATTACCACAAATAGACATTACCACAAATCTTTTTTTATAAATTGCAGAGTGATTCTTTCTCACATCTTTTATGTGCAGAACACAAAACAACTCAATTTAGACAATACTAACTTCACTTTCTTTATTTTCATTTAGAAAACTCGTTATCACCATGTTGAAGTACTCTCAAATTGCATTCACAATAGATTGCTGGCAACACCATTCACTGTGGGTCTGTTCGGACCTGTTGCTTGACCTGCAGGCTGTTGCTCATCCCATTGCTAACCTCAGCGAGTCTTCAATTTAAAACATATCCGACTGCATACTGTGAACAGGATGAGCTCTGCTGATGTTGGAGCTGATAATTAGATTGCTGGAAGGTTTGAATGGAAGCATTAACCCCAGCAAGCAGCCTGGAGACACTGTTTATTGTATTGTGGTCTCGGGTGACACAAATAGTGCAAACATTGTTCAGATGTGTGGATGAGTTTTATAGAAGGTGTGAAACCTCAGGAAAAAGGAGTTAATCACCGTGTCTTAGACTTCTCTAAAATAGTGATGGAAGATACGTTCCTTAGCTATTTAAATGGTGCCAAATGGCACAATCTCATAGTTGTAAAAGAGAGTCCACGGAAAAAGCCACCGCATAGAGGTGTTGAAGTCAATTTAGAGGTGTCATATACCTGCACAGGTGTTTTGCCTTAATTTACCTAGTAAAACTCACAATTTACGTATGTATGGCCATTTCAGTTTGTTCTACACATCTTGCCCCAACTTCTCTTTTAATGGATGCAAGAGGCTAGCGCTAAAATGCAAATGACTAAGGATGTCAATGGGGCTGACATTGTTTTAATGAAATACTGGTCTCAATCATAGGTGCGAGAAGGTGGATGCTGCAGCACCCCCAACTTTTGGCGGACTGGTGCTGTAGTGCAAAGTCATAATATGCCCCGTGTCCAGTGTCCACATAGGGCGATTTTCTGAGCGCTAGCGTCTTTTTTCAATAGGTCCCTATAGCGTGTGCGGCCACATGCAGCAGTCAAGAGAAAAAGCTCTGTACCCAGAGTGTTTTTTCAGAGAGCTCCGCCTTTTTTGTTCACAATGAATGTTTCTAGTGCTTTTATCACGATAAAGAAGCTTGTTTTAGCTTGCGTAGCGGTGATTAATGTTGTTATTCAATATATTGTCATAGAAACAAAACCAGTGTGCAGTGCTTTGTAATGAAGTGCTCCCTAGCATGGACATGGGACTATTTAAATGTTTTATCCAGATAGTAGTAGACTATTTCTTAGTAAAAACAAGTATAGCATAATATAGGCTACAGTAAAACAAACGTTTATCAAAAGATTGAAATCGCATCAATGATTTCACTTTTGATAGGAGCAATTTTTAAATTTCTGTCAATGACGCAAGCACCATGGCACCGGCACAAATGCCCTATAGGCCTTCTTTCGGTGTTCTGCCGTCTGCATTTAAGACGCATTTTATTGTCTGCCACCTATCTAACTCTTAAGCGACGAAACTGTGTAATTATAGTATGGTTCTATAATTACCAACAGCATCTTAAAATCCAGATTAAGTTATACTAAATGATTTGACAGTATTACCCCATTTGGTGTTTCAAGTTGAGTTCTCAGATAGCCTCCAAATGACAACGGTATTTTGTTGATGCTTATTTGTCAGGAGAGCGACTAGAATGCAATAGGCTATAATTAATCTATTATTTTTTTAGATATATCTTGCTGGGAATACCTCCGGATCATTCTATTAATTACATTATTAAAAAATATTTTAAAAAATGAACTGTCTAGAATTTTTAGCACCCCTAAGTGAAATTGTCTTCCGCTGTGCCGCTGGTCTCAATATATGATTTAACTTATTCCAAAGAGTCTTTATTCTATAATTGTTAGTTCCATTACAAGCTTAAAAGGGGTTCTTTATGACCTGTTCATCTTGACTGACAGGTAAATGTAGCCAATAAATTGGCTCACTCAACAAACGCTCTACTGTTACCCCTTTATAGAAATGTGCAGGTTCAGTCAGTCTAGTATTGGGGAAACATGCTATTGTTGTTTTAGAAAAATCAGTTTTCAGCAGTCATAGAATATGGTGATTTATGTAAGGGGCAATTGTTTTGTGGATGAAATCATCCATGACATCCTAAAAAGGTTTGGTTTCCATCACGTCATGTCATATCATATCCATGAAATGTAATTGAAATGGCTTTGTTCATTTGTCCTTGTAGACAGATGAACACACATATGGTTGTCTACTTGCCTGTCTGCCTGACTATACAGTAGATGCCATTTATAATCTACATTTCTAATGTGAGATTACATTCCTGCCTAGTTCCATCTGTTATTGACTTCATGGCTACATATTCTGTCGATTTGGATTAAGCAAGGACTAGGAATATAATTTGTATGTATAGCCTTAACATCAATAATCACAAGATACTTAACCATTGTGCCCACTTCAACTTTGCTACCCTTTTGACAATCTTCGTGGCAAAATTGTACACGCACAAAAACTGCTATAAAACCAATATTCAAACATCAATATTCTTTTCTGCTTTAAAAAAAAAAGATTCTGAAATAATTTAATAACTTCAGACTTGCTCAAAACAATAATTAAATCATTTTCATGATTCTAACCAGTGCCAGTTATGCCAGTGTAATTATTTGAAGTATTTCAATATTTAGTTTAAAAAAGAACATTATTATTATTATTATTATATTTTCCATATAATAACTATTAGGGCAATGGTATTTTAGTGGAGATTAGAGTCTTTGATATGTCAAAGATAGCAACAACATGGATTTGATTGCATTAGTATTTTTTATGCACTCTCCTGGACACCTTCCAGCTTTACTGCTTGCTGCAATTAGACTCAAAGCTCAATTTGAGTAAAAACATATGACTTTATGATTAACAAATTCTGCAAATGCCTATACTGTAGACTCAACCGTTTTCCTATTGTAGGCCGATTCATGAACTTCTTGTATTTTTGCCATTCATATTATTGAAGCCATACTATCAGGGGGCTCAAAGAGTGATTTGTTCAGGTTTTTCTTCTTCTCTGCTCAATAATGAAATGACCCCTCAGCCAAGCTGCATGTTTATATTGTGGCTGTGAAAGCAGCCAGGTTCATGTACCATCTAACAGTTTTTGTTTTTGAGTACAGCACAGCCATGTTTTTACTCAAGCACCTCTTCAAAGACACAAATTATGCCCTTTTTCATCCCTGAAATGATCAGTGTGCGCTTACAGGTTCACACACACTCTTTCTCACGTGCGCATACGCACACACACACACAATACTCTTGTACCTGTCAGTCTCGTTCTTTCGGTCATGACCCTACCACCATAACCATAGGTGAGGGTAGGAAGGTAAATTGCCCGGTAGATTGAGAGCTGTGTCTTCAGGCTGTGTGGTAAAGTGAATGCCGTACCGCCCCTGCTGCTGGGATTCTCTGGCCAATCTGCCTCTCCATTGTTGCAAGACCTTGAGGTACTTGAACACCGGGTAAAGGACTCATTCCCCACCCGGAGTAGGCACTCCATCGGATTCCTGCTGAGAACCACGGCCTCAGATGTTGAGGTGCTAATCCTCATGCCTCCGCTTCACACGCTTCAAAATCTAGCGAGTGCAGAAGGTCACGGTCCAATGATGTCATCAGGACCTGGTAGTCACATGGCCCCGTTAATATGAATATGAATCTCATGCATTCGCTTGCAATGAGAAAACTGTTGAATGTGGTGAAATACAATACAAATGTCAAATATTACTAATTTTCTTCAAAATAAATACTGCATTATAGAATGCATGGGTTTATACTGTAATGGTAGTGATATTAAAATTGGTTTTAATGGAAGTCATGGGGCATTTCTGGCCACGAACAAATACATTGTTTTGCTAATATTTGACATATCCAAGACTCTAATTACAATCAAAGCTCCACCCCCATACTATTATTTATGTTAAATTATATATTGTTGTGTTTTTAAAATAAAAAAATACTTCAAATATTTAAAATGGCATTTTAAAGGTTATAATTCTGAAAATGATGTTTGGTAGTTTTGAGAAAGTCTAAAGTTGTTTAGCTGATTTATGATGAAAAGAAAAAGCAGAAAATAAAAATGTATTGATTGATTTTTGTGCGCATGTATATTTTTGCCACAAAGGTGTTTAAGGTGCAAAATGCATATAGTATAAATTACATGTAAGAGTAAGATTATTGGATTTAAAAAATGTTGACTAAAAAGTGTTTGATTCATGCCAGAAGCTGCAACACATCAAAAATTATCACCAAATAAAAATAATATTTTTGAGAACTTTTTACAAAAATGCCAGAGGAGGGCATAAGGGATGATTATTTTGAAAGCATTTTGGAAATTGAGCTACAGATCGTAATAGGCTGGCTTCTCCAGAAGAAGCAATAATTTTTCATGTAGTATTTGGATACATTGTTGTTAAATGCTACAGTAGTGACATAGCTAATATGTTATGGTCTTTGTGTGTTCTTTGTACTTTATAAGATATAATATAGTTTTCCCCCCTCTGTGATGTCTAACCAGTATAATCTGGAGCCCTCAAAGCTCAACTCATGCATAGACTTTTGAAGGGATTTAATAACTGGGTTGACCTGAAGAATTGGGGTGGCTATCGTTGTAATAACCTATTAGCATAAATATATCTGTGGATTTTCTAAAACGGTAGTCAAACATGCACAGCGTCCTGTAATGTGGAAAATGTATGTATTAAAAGGATAATATATGAATATTTAATATATCCCTTTTATTTATTTCTGTAATAACTCCGTGAGGAGGAGATGACAAAGACAAGCTAATTAGCTTCCTCTACTCAACACACATTCTGATGCATCCACATTCTCATCTGTTTAAGAGTATTCACTGTGATGCACTGATCACTGATGCACTGATAACAGCGACTGATCGCAGAAGATAGTTACATTTCAGGTCAATCTTATTTAATCAAGTATTTGATTAATCTTCAAATATTCATATGTAGTTTATACATTAATAATACCTTAGCATAAGTGGTTTAGCTCCAATCTAAGATGATCACTAATAAAATCCCACAGCTGAGAGGGAAATACTACACCTTTTTTACAGTGCTACTGTACCAAAAATAGGCAAACAATTTTTCTGTTTAGCCTGGACAGATAAAGTGTTTATTTTTATTATTTTTGTTTTTTTAATATACATTTTTTTTGGTGGACTAAGATTATTGGTGTGGATGAAGTTATGAATCAAGCAGAGTACTGCATATGTAGAGGAGTCCGTTATAAAATACTGCCGTAGGAGAGACTAATGGAGCAATATGTACACACCCAGATCTGAGAACAAGTCTATTCTCCCATATGGGCTTTGTCCAAAATAACTTCTCGCAGTTGCACCAAACTGACATCCACCATCTTGTTTATGTCCATATCCTAACTGTAAGATGTATAGCGCCGCACAAATGCTGCAAGATGTATCTGTGTTTACAGCCTAACATGGTCTTGTTTTTTTAACTGCAAGAAGACCTTTTTGTTGTCAGTGTTACTTCAACAAACGTTTATACGAAAACACAACGTGCATGCCAATACTGTGTATGCTCTACGGGGATCTGTTTTTGCTAAAAGCCTGACCTCTTGTGGCTACAAATGTGAAAGGCTCCTTTGACCACCAGATAAATAATGAAATAATCAATCATTCAACTAGTGTTCAGGCTGAGCAATGATCAGCCCCTTCACGCAGCCTGTTCCCTTGCTGTGTCTCCAGGTGCAGACTCCCACAGCGACGAGAGCTCGGTGAGCGGCAGCGTGGCCTGGGACAGCAGAGAGACCTCCCTGGCCGCCTCCACGGCCGCCTCCCTGGCCTCCTCACTGCCCCTACGGGAGCTCCCGGAGGGGGCAGCGGGGGAAGAGGAGCCCTCGCACAGGCAGCGCAGCGACCGGGGCTCCAATGAGTCCGTCAACAGCGGCTCCTCCTTCGAGGAGCTGGATATGGACCAGGCGGAGGTCCAGGAAGAGGTCCAGGAGGAGGTGGTGGGGCGTGCAGGAGATGAGGGAGAACCACACGTTGAAGATGTAGTTCTGAAGCCCGCCAAGGCGATGACTGAGAAGATGGGACCCTCGGGGGAAGGAGAGGAGAGTATGGAGTGAGGATGTCCGCCATGCCATATCTCTGGGCCTTTCTATGCTATTGTTGAGTCCTATACACTTTTGTTCATCCTGTTGAAGCCCCTGACCACACACAGGTGTGTTAATGTGGCTTATTAGCCCTTGTCTCAGGACTGTGGGCATGTACAGACCACACTTGATTGATGGCTAGCGTTAGATATTTTGCACCTTATTGGCCGGGGTGATTGCCACCTTGTTATTGATTGGTTGTTTGGTTAATGCAGTTTACTGCGTGGCTCCGCCCAATGTCAGCCTGACAAGAGGTCTAATTAGCCAGCATATCTCAACACCTGTGTGGGTTTCTAGAGGCTATATGAAGTTATTAGAAATTTTGCAATCTATATCATTCCTGTTCAATATACTTTACATTTAAGAGTAGTCATTTTAAGCCCTTAACTATAAATACTAGTCTTTTTCAATTTAACAATACACACTGTATGGAACACTTGAAAATTAAGATTAGATGTCACTGATGAAACATTAACAAAATGGTATTTATATTCAGTCACTGTTAAAACGTTGTAAATATTTAAATCCTTTATTTGGCATTAGTTTGCCAAAAACCCACAGTTCATTCTCTAAAATACTTTCTGGCTAGTATCTTAATTACAGTATATTACAACGATAAATGTATAAATATATTGCTTCAGTGACATTAATATCACAGGTTATATTTCTTGTTAAACCCAACCTTTGGAAAATAATCACCAGCATCCGGGATTTAATTATTCTTTGAAAATGCTAATAGGAATATTTTGATGTAATTTGATTGAATTAAGTGTATTAATAATTGTCTGTGTCGTATTAAATATGGTAATGCATAAAAATTTGAAAATCTAACCGAAACATGACCCAATTTCAAATTCAAGTTGAATTGTAATTGTTTGTATTGTGACGACCCAAATATCTAAAGTTGTGGAACTCAATCTTTTCTATTTAGAAATAATTCAAAGACATCTTGGGTTTGTTCATGTACATTTTCCTTCAGCCATGAGACACAGGCTTTCTGTGTGTGTGAAATAATCCAGACACCTGGGGAAACTAAAATCTGGGGCAGAGGAACTACAGTATAAGATTGATCCACATGAGAGAGATGTGTTTACTAAGGTGAAAATCATCTTAGGTGCTATTAGGCAAGTTAATTTGCGACTATACAGAATCTCTTGTTTTTATTATTTTATTTTTAATGTAATCTGCTTGTAATTGGTTTGTTTAACCACTTCAGTTTTCTCTTGTGTAACAATGTAGCTCATGTCCACTCACTCAGTGGACAGACAGTGGTTGTTGTGTGCTCAAGGTGGGCATCTTTGTTCTGAGAGACTATGGGGAGTAATGTAGTGCACTTTACATGTCTCTGATGTGTGTAATAAATATTCTGTTTCAGAAGTTCAGTCAGGTCATATTCTTTTACATTGGAATATTATTACATGGTGCACAAGGTATAGCGTTTTAAACCCTTTTCAAATACATTTTCAGACACTTTTCAAATCAAATTTGCTTTCTTGTGTTTCTTGAGTATTGTATGTGTGATACACATAGTGAGAATGAGACACGGCTTTTGAAAAGGAATCGATGTGGCTTTAAGTACCTAACAACTTAAATGCCCTATTTTATGTTACTAGCTGTCATGGTTTTATACTTGGTTGTATTTCTCATGGCGGCCTTTAAAGATTTCCTTTAATGCTGCATTGTATAGTATGGTGTTAAAGGATTAATGGGTTTGGGAGTTGGGGAGAAATAACGAATGGCACATTGTTTTTTCAATCAAGTTCACCATAGTTTCATGAGGGGGACCATTTTCCATGCCTCTACCAGCTGAATCAATAGGAATACAGTATTGAAGGAGCTTGGAAAGCAAAACTACAGGTATTTATAACTTTCCTTTGTTGTTCACATTTCCTCCTTTCAAGTATTAATAACTGGACAAGCTGTTGAGTCAGTAGTCATTTTTATTAATGACTACAACAATGGTCTCCGATATCTAAAATTCTGTACACTTCTCTGAGTATTTGGAATTAATCTTCTGGCGATGTTACAAAATCATTTTGGTTTGAAACTCTGAGAGAAAATGCCCCTCACATATGAGTGCTGCTGAGTGCTTTGTATTCCTCTCTATGCCTCCTCCACAGAGCTCAAAGGCTTTTCTAGCTCTTCCCTTTAGGGCAAGTGTAAATTAAATCGTAAGAACCTTTAACCACTGCAGGACTATAATATACATCCAGCCAGCTTCACCAGTAGACCAATGTATCTGCTATATAGCCTATATCCGTAGCTGTTTGTTAAGCAAAGTATGGGCTATTACAATATATAACTAGTTGTATTCCTCTTGCTGAATCAAGTTTCCAAATTAATGTATGATTTGTTTATTTTAATTATTCAAGCATTAGTGACCAGTCCAGTCCAATGTTGTTTCGAGCCAGACTGGCCATTGCTCCAGCCTAAAGTGGTTTGACCGGCCTGCCAGGACAGATGCCCTCACCACATGTCTGCTGCAGTTTTTATCCTGGCGCCCCAACCGTAGTCCAAAGGCAAGAATGAAACTGAAGGCACGGAGATGACACACCGGGTTGACAACTGATTTAATTAGTTGTGAAACACAGGGGTGTCGTGCAGCTTTGAGGGCACCGAGATTATTGGCTTCCCATGAAGTTAATTATTAATATTGTTACACTGCCGATGTGAAGAGACAGAAAAGGGTTACGTAGCATTCACATCGGTGCTAGCCACTCCTTGCGTGGTTGTGGTTTTGGCAGAGAAGCGGGAAAGGTCGCAGTGCATCCCGTGGCGATCACAGAAGCGCGCGTCCCCTCTGCTCGTCGCTGCCATCTGGGACCGACCACCACCTTGTCACAACTTGTGTGGAACCCAAATAGAATTGCACCACTCAGCGTCAGAAGAAAAACAGTCCCCAAGGACTCGTTTTTAAAGTTTTATTTTAATTTTGTTTTAGCGCTCAAACAAAAGCGGATTTATTCCCGAAGCTTCGCGTATAAAGTCGAAATCTTATCCTATCAACAACTCTGCAATAGACGATCTTACAAACTCTTGGGTTTTTGGAATTTATACTATCTTATTCTTCTTTCAAGTTGTCGCAACAATGACCGTGTTTAGGTTTACACCCGTGGCCAACAAGGTGCACACCTTGTAAACACGGGTTCCTCAATGTGTGTTTCTGTCCGTCTATACTAAGGCTATATATTGTAGGCCTATACCTATATAGAACGTTTACCCAACAACCATACACCTCGGTTAAGTAAGATATCAGAAACATGCTAGAACAGCTTTAGTTAAACACTATAACAATTTCATCCATGCTTAATTCTTAACGCAACATTTTCACTGACGTTATCTGTTGCACTCGATAGCCTACTGCAAACTAGAGAGAGTGAAACGCTTTTCTCTCAGCAGTGGAATCGGCGGCAAATCATTTTTTCCCATCCCAATCGTGTAATACTGGGAAGCTCTAAGAACCCAGGATCCATCCAGCCTTCCAGCGTGTCTGTTTTCAGCACCAAGGACAGTTCTTTACAGGCGCGCCTCCGCGCAACGGCGCAAAACTTCCCTGGCTGCTATTCTTCTCTTTTTCTTATTACATTTTGTAGCTTACAATTGTTGCTGTTGCTACGGACATGCAACGCAGTGCTAGTGCGCGGCATCACTGGAGATAGAGAAACAATATACAGGTAAGTGTTGTTGCTCCAACTATTTTGTGCGTTGAATTACTATGATGCTTAGACGCGTTTTGTTAAGCACAACGACCATATATATACTGTACATAAATCGCGTGCCATCCCTGATTTTACGAAATGTAAGAAATACTGTATAGTCTACATATCGTCTATATTTGGCTTTATTGATTGTTATGACGTTAAATTGTACATGCCCTGTGACTTTGAACCCTGCATATAGGTTTCTTGGGGAGAAATAATATGAGACAACTCAAGCACGTGATTATTTATCATAGGATACCTTTTATTTTTATTTGTCCAGTGACTTTGACCACATTACTGCAGTAACAAATCATTTAGGGTCAATTGTTCGTCATATGAAAACAAAACATTTGGTAATTGGTTATTTACAATCTGGACAATATTGGATCTTGTTTTGCTGTAGATGGTAAAGTAACCCTGCATCAGTAAATGAGGAACAAATTCCTAGACTAACGAGAGTTGTATTCTATAAATAGCCTTCAAAAACAAAACACATTCATGATAGTAATACAATCCATCAACACATTAATGCGGTGAGGGGGGTCATTTGACATACAATAAAATTGTATCTAGCAGCAAATACAGTCCCGTGACAAATCGTATACGACTAATGGCTTTAATTAAACAAATAGAGCATAACATTTTTTATCCCACCAGCTATTTGGGCGACACCCCCCCCCCCCCCCTCTTCACTGTGTTGAGATCTAAAAGGATATATAGGATATTGACGAGCACTCAAGAGCCTGTAGGTGATGCTGATTATTGTAAATAATTCAGGCGCTGGCTATAGAGGAGTTAAGGTCTACTACAGTTCTACTGTTTTTGTTTGAAGAACAGAGGGATAGCCGTTAATGTAATTCACTTCACCTGTTGTTACATGGAACACCAGGAAAACACAAGATAGACAAGACAAACTAGGCTGGATGTTACATGTCAGCTGGGTGACCCAGGGCTAAGCACTCTCCCAAGGACAGCTTCCATAGTTAACGTGAAGATGTAAAACAACCCAGTCCCTTGGGTCTAATAGGGGCACACAAAGTGTTTTAAGGAGCGTCATCACTGTGTAGAATGACTTTCTATATCCTCAAAGCAAGCTACTGTATGCACCAAAAGGCTGCAATGTGTCTGTTATTAATTTATTGGCTTGGAATATCTACAGTCAATTTTGTTGCATGTTGCATAAATGTCTATTCTGAATGTACACATCGCCTACAGAGACATCAAAATAGAAATGACTGAAGATAAAATCTCAAGGTGTTAACTTTGTAGGTTAACGCATGTGGTTGAGGGGGAATTCATTCTGAAGACATCTTTGTTACTGATTAATGTCCTCCCACTCATTCATTCTTCTTAGGTGCAGGACAGACTAACAGTTGGCGTGTAGTAGGCTTATATTTATTAATAAATAGCCAAATTCTCAATAAATATGAAGTGTTATCCTGCTGTGTCTTCGTAGAAACAAGGCGACATTTAGTTTGTGGCCATCTTCACACATATGCGTCCATAATGCGCAAGCACAAGTCTTGTTTCTGAGCGGACCTGCCACGGCTGAATGGATGCTTCCGGAGAGACTTAGTCCTTCATTGTCACATCAAATCTCTTATTGCCCATGGGCTCTATTAGCCTTTAGCGACTAAACTGGAAGATGACTCATTTCAGGCTCATAAACAGGACAGTTTAATGGCAGCAAACCCTTTAATGCACACATTCTGTGTATACATATACACATGTAGTGCATATACGCAGCGTGTAGGGCAACGGCAGAGCTTCACCATCACCCTCCAGCTCTAACTGTACTGTAAGTGACGAGTCAAAAGTGAGATGACAGGTTCAACACATTCCTGACGTGAATAACCATGGCTCATTCTTTCCCTCCTACAAAATACAATGCTGTTGTAGTAGCTTACAGCATTCACAATGACACACAATGTGCGCGTTTGATAATGAATTCATACAGTATACTATATACACATCAGCCTATTGGGCTGAAGACAGTTTTGTCTGAGTTCATGTTTCACCTTTTGTGTTTATTTGTTAAACAATACAGCTTGTAGCCGTCGTTGCTGGCTATTTAAATCTTGCGCCTTGAGTTTTAGATTTTTAATTTAAAAGTAAAGTTAATGTATTAGATAAATAAAATTATATTCTAAAGCGTGTGTGTATTGTACACCACTGAATTATTATGTGGTCAGTTGTCAGACAATGACAACAACCCCCTTCCTATTAAAATAAACATGAAAAAAAAGGTACAGTTTATACCCAAAGTGCAGGTGTGTTAAC
>JAODOY010012672.1:0-28020 GCA_025399855.1 Forbesichthys papilliferus | reverse complement strand
TATAAAACCCCCCCCCCCCCCCCCCCCAAAAAAAAACAAAAAACTGACACACAGAAGTAGGCTGGGCCAATCAAAAAAAAGAAGAGAAAAAAAAAGGGGGTAGACTTTCCAACTCCCATACCCTGAGCCGCCTCCCCCCTCTCTCCCTCCTCTTCCCCATCCTTTGTGCAAAACCAAAGGCTTAAGTCGGCAGCGCTCAGTCCAGTGAGGTAGCCTGTATTTGAGCCATGCCCCTGCCACAGTCCAGCCGAGCCCACAGACAGGAGAGCGTCTTTGGGAACGGGGCCTAGAGAACAGCCCTGCGTGGGACGTGGGGGGACCCTTGTCCGGCAGCACACAGGAGCGGTGAGACGGGGTGACCCGGGGGGAAGGGCGTTGGGACTGGGACACACACAGCGATGAGTCCTGGGTGCCGTGGCTCAGTGAAGACGCAAGTGTAACCGCAGGAGACGCTCACGCCGCCACCAGAAGCTAAGGACACCAGGTAGGCAGCTGCAGCTGCATGCTGCTCAACTTTGCTCTGTCTTGGAATTTTGTTCTCATGGGGGAGGTGTGTGTGTGTGTGTGTGTGTGTCGGTGCGGGAGGTTAGGACTTTACGTGACTGTGGGCTCCGTTTGCTGACAGAAGCCCTGTTCTCTGGAGACACTGGACAGCTGGCCTGGAGGATTGTATCATGTGTGCATGTGTGTCCAATACCGGTGAGGCCAATAATAGGCGTGAGAATGACGTGTTCTATGCAAGCGAAACTATGCAGGAATGAGGGCATAAAGCGTGCATGAGCAGTTTGTACTGCTATGCACCATGTGTGAGGGCACATGACTCGTTATGTGGCAAGACATGTACATAGAAACAGGAATTACATTAATATGTTCAAGAAATAAACAAAACATTGTTAGATTTATGAAATAGTACTACTGCTATAAGATAAAAACAAATACAAATACAGAAACTGTAGCGAAATATGTGTAAGATCTCAGTTTTACATTTGAAACTTAAATGAGCTTTTCTTAAACTTCATAACTCTTAAGTGATTTGATTTCTAGTGGTCACACTACTTCTGAAATTCTCAGAACAATGTTGAGATGTTTAAAAAGGAGCAAAGTGGTCAAATAAAATGTAAAAGGAAAGAGACGTCAAAGAAAGAAAAGTAGATTAACATCAGAGCAGAGCATTCCAGTGACACACTTGAGACAGGACAGATGAGATAGGGAGATTTGGGACCTGGAGCCAGTGTTGTTTGTTTTTCATAGCTTTAGGTTTGGTAATGGAGCAAACTGAAGTACGGCCAGCATTACCCCAGTATAAACTAGGGTTAAATCACTAGCATCAAACTCAATGAGGTGGCAACACGTCTCTCAGTGAATGATGCTTAATGTCACAAATGCACTGGTTCATACGTGGACATGCATGGCTGCCTCTTCTCTTGCATGTATTCCTTGAATTTACACTCACTCCTGTAGTTCATATCAACAGTGAGTGTGTTTTCTCGTGGAATATAGAACTACAACAAATCGTATGACAACGCTGTGCTGCACTATATATTCTAGTTTGGCCATAGCACCGCAATGAAGGGTGCTAGCACGGCAGTAAGCCCTTTAAAACACTAATAACATTAAGTCTGCCAAGGCTTTCACATCACCACTCAATTATATTTGACTGGTTTCACTTGCGCTAGTCTCTGCAGGATATCTGTGGAAAATATTCTGTTTTGTCAAATGCACATCTGTGAACACCATCGAAGGGAGAGGACACATATTCCAATAACAAACACTCGCACATACACACAAAGCAATGCTTCAAAAGAGGGTAAGCCCAAGAATATGAGCGAATAGCAAACGGCTAAGAAAACATGTTGGGCTGTGCTTTTTCCTACCGCGCTAAATCGCAATTTAAATAGGTCAATAACTCATCCAAGAGAAGCTGTAGTGGACTATGAATTATGCAGAACATTCCGTGCTGTGTGCAGCCGTAGCGCTGGGCCCTTGAGTTCACCTGAGAAGTGTGTGTACATAGACAGACTGAAGAGAAAGCTATGAAATAATCATCATTCCTCCCTGCGTAAACCCTCTCTATGCATTATCCCAGAGCGTAAATCATAGAAGGTGTGTACCGTCATTTTTATTAGTGAGTGCTCTAAAAATAGTGTAGCTGGCAAGACTGGCAGAAGTCTGTCTGCATAAACTATTGCCTTGCACCACTCTGTAAACCAGCAGGAGATTAACCGCTAGTGTTTGGCCTGTATGCAGCCTGTTTGGGAACAATGGTTAACAATTTAAGTCTCCTTGTGAGTTCATCACAAACATATTGTTAGGATCAAGAACCAGGCCCTGATCTCATCACTTATGCCAATGGTCCCCAAACCTGGTTCTAGAGGGCCGCTGCCCAGCATGCTTTAGATGTCTCCCTGCTCCAACACACCAGAGTCAAATGAATAGCTCGTTAAAATGACACATTCATGTGAAACAGGTGTGTTGGAGCAGGGAGACATCTAAAACATGCAGAGCAGTGGCCCTCTAGGACCAGGATTGGGGAACCCTGACATACGCAGTCAGAAAGACAGGCCATGCACTGCTGGCCGCAAGTGGTTGAACCTTACCACAGCAGCAGCAAGGGAACTCACTTGAAATGAATGCTTTGGGACAAATTATCTCATTACACTGGGCAATTTGTGGCACTAAGGGAAAGGGCGAGGGGCAAAGTAACAGAGGAGGAATGGATCACAATGAATGTGAAATGTGGTCCCCATTTGGCCAAAGGAATATTAAATTAGAAAATACACAATTAAATAAAAAGTGCTAATCTTCACTGCATATTACACTGCACATTTGCGAGCTGACATGCATAGACACCAACTGTGGGTGTTCATGTGTACTGTACATGAAAAGACTAGCAAAGTAAAAGTGTGTGATAGTGTGACTCAAAGCAGAAATGACATCGCTATTACAAGCACAAATGGTTCTATTGTGTCATAAGCATTTTAGTCTAAACAATGCCCCTCTCTCACGTGAGTGAGAGGCATTGAGAGGCAAAACACTTAAAAATAGGACGGGTGCATGAATATCTGTGAATGCCACTGACGGCATCATTCTGCTCAACTACAAAACCACGTACGACTGACGTGGAAGTCACATTCATTGACCAGCCTGCGCTGAATGACAGGTCGGCTGTCTGGAAATAATAGGTCGATGTAATAGACACACCCACCTTGTGTGTGTGTGTGTGTGTGTGTGTGTGTGTCAAGGCAATGTGTTTATTCTGGTGGATGGAGGTTGCAGGGGAGGCTAGAGACCTTATCTCAAGTGTGGTGGAGAGAACCGGAAGGCCTTGTACGAGCTGTGTCTACCGGAGGACACCCTGAACAGCGGCCACGTGTGCCTCGTGTTTGTGCTCTTATGCGCTGGTTTGAATGAGGGCATATGTGTGCGCACATACGTAAGTAACGCGAAAGAGGTGGGCCCCCATTTCCTACAATGAGCAATTGATAGTGCGGTGTGTGTGTGTGTGTGAATGTGACTAGGGTGGGGGTGCAGGATGACGTGTGGGGCTGCACCCACCCTAATCTCTCCCTCTCTCACACACACACACACACAAAACCCTGCAAACACAAAGAGACCCCTGACCTGAACATCAGCCCACATGTATAGAGTTTCCCTGCAGAAGAACCAGGGGACCCCTTTCCCAATATTCCACATCACAGAATAGCAGAACTAGGTAGCCAAAGCAGCGTGGAGCAGAAACCTCTTCAGGACGTTTTACTTGCTGGCTCGGCTCGAACCGCAACCCATGTCTCCCTAATTCAAACCACTTACAGCAAAACCGTCTCCCCTTTAGCCCCAACCCCCCCCCCCCCCCCCCCATCCGTATTCTCAATGAAGGCTCCGCGTCCAATTACAACTGTAGTGAGTCCGACTCTCTCAGGTCATAAACACAAAACCAGTTTCCACTCTTCCCAGTGTTCGTCAAGCTGCGTCTTGCTTACATTCCCCCGCGTCGCCAAGACACCACATCATCAGCACCACTAACCGCTGTCTAATATAACGAAGTCTTACTGGCTCGGCCCAGCTGTCTCCTCGGTCGCCCCCACCCTCTCTTTCAACATGATCTTTTCTAGCCCGCGTTGTCAGCTGGTCAGACTCTTCCAAGTCTGGGATCTACTCCCCCCACACCCCCTCCTTCACCTCCCTCCACCCCCCAGTCTGGCTGGCTCACTAATTGTTAACATATTCCGGCCGGTGCGCGTGAGAACGTCTCTTGTATGTATAGGAGATGAAATGTGCAGGCAGTCGTGTAATCTCGCCGGTGACGTCGTCCGCGAACTAGCGGCGGCAAGCGGACAGCGAGAGCTGGTTGAGCTGGCTGGTGGTGGGAGGCAGCTGTGGGGGGGAGGGGGCTCTCTGCTCCTCTTCTCTGGGACCACAGCTTTGCCCCCCCCCCTCTTCTTTCTCCTGACCGGTGATGGATGTGTGTAGTGCGTTTTCAGGGCCCTTTGGACTCCTTGTGGGAAAGTCTGAGGGCCAGATGGGAGGTTGGAAGCTGGGTTTTTAAACAGGCCTGGGAAATACATTGGCTATAAAAAATATAAATACATTTTAGCCAAAGCTTTCCCCCCTGCTCAGAGCATGGCAATCCATCAGGCTGGACACTGACACATCAGAGTAGGTGAATCATTGCTAGGGGGCAAACAAGTGTTCGAAGCTCTTAGGTACAAATTCTATCCAAACAAAACATCTCCCTTCAATATCATAGGGTGCTTCCTCAGAAGCTCGGCCGCCCAAACTGGACAGGATTTGCCAAGGCTAGAATAGTGTAGAGTGGTGCGGTCTGCACCACTTTTTTTAATTTATTTTTTTTACAGCTGCAGGCTGTCAGGAGATATTTGCGGAAATAGCATATTAGCTTACGATCTCCACCTCCACCTTTAAGCAGATGCTTCAGTGATTTCCTTATGTCTAGGGCCAACTCACCCCCTACGGTTCATGTTTATGCTAATTATTGAGCCTAGCGGCCTGCATATGAAAGCCCCGCTAATATAATGTATACTACATGTTGCTATGGCATCGCTATGCAAGTAAACGCTAACATCCCCAGCAGCACCCAGGAGAGGGCATATTGTTTCCCCAGCTGCGCACACACACACACACACACACACACACACACACATAGTCAGGCAGTGTGTGTTGGTAAACTAACATTGGCAATCTAAAAACGACTGTCTAAAAAAGGAACGCTCTAAAATGGCAGGTCAGATGAGCTCATTCTTACAAATACAGTGGCAGAGGTGACAGCAAGCAGCTCTCTGTGTGGCGTGTGTGTGTGTGCCTGGGTGGTTAATGCAACTGTCTGGCTGGCTTGTCAGCCTGGCACTTTGTCATTACAGAAACCAGCCTGAGCCTCAGGAAACAGTAAGCCCTCCTTCCAAGCCAAGGTCTACTCAGACGTGCACCAAGAAAGCTGGCAAAGCTCTGCCTTAAAATGGGGTCTAATGAGACCAGAGTCATATCTGACAACAGACATAAGACCCTGGGATGGTACAGCTGTAGGAACATGTGGTGCTCTTGAAGAAAACCTCAAATTGTCATTTAAAATAGAAAAAATAGAAAAAAGACAGTTTAGCTAAAAGGCTCTATACACTAAAGCACTGAGTCATTTAATGAGGCATAATTCCACGTGGGAAGAAAGGCAGGCATGCAATAAAAGCAGTAAAACAACATGAATACACATAAATGCCTGTCTTTCCTTGGAGGATTCCAATAAGATGGTGTGTACAGCTCACAGAGAGAACACAGGCGGAGTCAGGATGAAATGTAATAAAGGGCTGACGTCACAAAGCACGTCTCCTCACTATTAATAACCATTAGTCAGGCAAGCACCCACCTGTGCACTCAGAAAGACTTATGAAGTCAATACTGTTTCCATCATGTAAGGCAGGCAGGGACAGAGAGGCCTGTTGCCAGGCGGTTATTAAATACAATCTCTCTCTCTCATTTAGCACTGCTTGGGAGATGTTTCCACGTCTGGTACTGGATCTATTTGTCAAAAGATGCCCTGGCCAGCCCTCACACGTATCATGTGTATTGGGGAAATGGGAAAAATATTATACTGTATTTCACTGGCTTTGAAAAAAGAAGAAAAAAAAAAAACATCTTGGCTCTCTGCTGTCAAGGTGAATTAGCCGTCGGCTCAAAAGCGAGACAGTAGAAGAGAAAAGGGAAAGAAAGCAGAAGCACTTGAAATTAAGGAGAGAATAATGCAATCTAAGATAGAATAAAAGGCTGCAGTGGAAATCCTCCAAATCTGTGGTGAGGGAAAATGGGAGAGTGAATACGTCTTCTGTGGGAGAGGCTGTGTTCAGCAGTGGTGCGCTGTCAGGCCCTTCAACCCCTTCAGAGAAGGAGTGACAAAAATTGGAAAATGATAGGCAATTTGCAAGTTATGAAATGTCCCCTTTCAAACAAAAATATATTCATGATAATGTCATAAATATACCACAGGTACGTAGATTTGAAGTTAACATAATCTTAAAATGTATGTATTTTTCGCTGCTTTTCCTGCCAGAAGAAACAAGTCTTTGCTAGCCAATCAAAACTGTTAATTTAGACACCGTAAAAGACCTTTCGCCAGAGTGTGATTGACAGGCAATCAGAAGGCCGAAATGTTGCTATGTGCACTGTGTCGGACAAACAAGAATAATTTTAACTGGAATCACTGTCTCTCCATCAAATCTGTTATTTTGAAACTTATATTCATTGTGAACATTTTGAAAGCATGTTTTTTATGGGACATGTACACAACAAAGACAGCTAGCTATATCTGACAGACTGGATGTAGCCTACAAATCTTTCAATATCCTGAAGCAATGTGGAAAAACTAAATTAATTTTGATGCAAAATCACGGGACAGCCAAACACATTTGTTATAAGGTACATAATATTGTAATACTGTAATACTGTATCCATTTTACATTTGTAAAAGTTGTCAATCGTAACCAGAAGAATGCAGTAGCCTGTCACAGTCTGGTACTGCCAGTCTGGTACAGTCTGGTATTCTCCCCGTCGTCCGTTCAAAATTTTTTTGAAGTTTCACTTCACCTTTATTCTGATAGGCTTTGCGGCAATATTTCTCATTGAGAATGAAACAATGTAAAACTAAAGCGACGATTGTCTTTATCTGAAAAGTAGGATTAACTATTATATCACTAGAGTAAGTCTATTTATCTACGACGATGGGCCCGGGTAAGGCCCGGGTTGTGCTATTACCTACGTACGCTGTGCTATTAAGTACGTACGCATAAGGCCCGGGTTGTGCTATTACGTACGTACGCTGTGCTATTACGTACGTACGTACGCATAAGGCCCAGGTTGTGCTATCACGTACATACGCATAAGGCCCGGGTTGTGCTATTTCCTACGTACGTTGTGCTATTCCGTACGTACACATAAAGCCCGGGTTGTGCTATTACCTACGTACGTTGTGCTATTCCGTACGTACACATAAGGCCCGGGTTGTGCCATTACCTACGTACGCTGTGCTTTCCCGTACGTACGCATAAGGCCCGGGTTGTGCTATCACGTACGTACGCATAAGGCCCGGGTTGTGCTATTACCTACGTACGCTGTGCTATTACGTACGTACGTACGCATAAGGGCTGGGTTGTGCTATTACCTACGTACGCTGTGCTATCACATAAGTACGCATAAGGCCTGGGTTGTGCTATTAACTACGTACACTGTGCTATTCCGTACGTACGCATAAGGCCTGGGTTGTGCTATTAACTACGTACACTGTGCTATTCCGTACGTACGCATAAGGCCTGGGTTGTGCTATTAACTACGTACACTGTGCTATTCCGTACGTACACATAAGGCCCGGGTTGTGCTATCACGTACGTACGCATAAGGCCCGGGTTGTGCTATCACGTACGTACGCATAAGACCCCAGCACATGTACGTGCACATCTTGTTTACATTATACAACAGCCAGCCAGACTTTGGACTGGGGTTAGTGGAGCTTCACCGCTTGCTCTGGTGCCTCTGGAGAGAGCCTTACAGTTCCACAACACACTCACGATCTCTCCAAGAACACTGGATGCCAGAGTGGAAAGAAAGATAGGATAGGGACTAAAAACAACAATGAACGGTAACAGTGATATCTCAGACTGAGGTGAAAAATGTGAGTGTGAGTGAGGGATGATAAGAAAGAACAGTGGAAAAAGAGGGACGAGCTAATGGATGAACTCATCTGAATGGTTGACAGTCCTGCTCTGGTGCCTTAAGCCCTGGACTAACTGAAGATAAATAAAGGATCATTTCTAGACCATAATAGCAGCAGTAATAAAGGATTATTGCTACCGCAGTGCTGCTAAAGTCTTCAATGGTTGAGCAAGAATACCACACCTAGTAACAGCCAGACATGTCCACCAACTGGAAAAAGCACACACGGCCATGGAAATAAATCACGTCTCTGGACATCCGTGAAACCAGCTATTCAATCATAGACACACGTAGACAACAGATGTGTTATCACTCCGTGTCCCCCTTTTGTATTGATTCAAGGGGGAAACAAACAGCTTTGAAGCACAAAAGGCGTGTGCACGAGAGACACAGGGCCCCAGCTTGAGGGTGCATGTAGTAATGATGCCATGGCACGAAAAAGATGAAAAGACAGAGTGAAAAGCTGGACTGAGTCTTGGCCTAAGAAAGGCAGAGCTTCAGCTGTTAAATTGAGCTGTGTGTGTAAGGACGGCACGGCTGCGTCCTCTTGGTGAATCACTTAGGAACACAGTGACCAGTGGATGAAGGAGGTTCTCTCAACAATTAGGATTGATGGACACCGAGGTATGCCCTAAGCACGAGATGAACAAACACTAAAAGCAACGCAGGAGACTGTCCAAACGAATGCGGAGGGAAGCGACAGGGTGGGGGCTAATAAACTAAAGACAGAAAGCAGATCTGCTCTGCTGCTGCCTACGGAGAAATGTGTTTACAGTATTTTCTGCCTTCTCCCTCACTCCTTTCCACATTATCTACACCACTAAATGAAGCTGTGCGCCAACAGCTGCTGTAGCTCACACAAACACGGACATTTTTCATTTGTTCTGAATATTCATGACAGCTACCCTCTGCCTGTGTGGCTCTTAACGACGATGAAACTCCATGTTGTGTTAACATAATTTACAGTACATAGTTTCCCCAGACGTACAGTACAGCGCAGATGTTTACATTCCCTTTGTTACAGAAGACGGACAAGCGGTTGTTTTGCGAGTGCTAACTCAAGAGCCTTGTTTGTTCGCAGGGAGTAGCCAGGAGGGCCTCACCAAGCCAGCCGGCCAACCATCTCAACCGGCAGACATGCAGCGGTTGATGTGGAGCCTGTGTGCCCTGCTGTGCCTCTGTTACTGGGAGCAGGGCTACTGCAGGGGCTCCAAGGAAGCACGGAGAACCAAAGAGCACTCTCTTGGGCCGAGGAGGACCAAGCGAGCTCCCCAGGACCCGGACGACAAAAAGTGTTCCTATACGTTCCTGGTTCCCGAGCAGAAGATTACAGGTGATTACAGAAGATGAAATATGTTCCCCATCATACGGGTGATCTACTTTCTCTTAAGACTTTTCCAAAGATCAAACCCGTCTGCATGCTGTCCAACCAAACTTGTGTTCCGCCACTAGGTCCCATCTGCGCCAGCGCCACGGGGCCGGAGCCGGACAGAGACAGAGTGACTCGCATAGACATCTCGGACGTGCGCGAGGTGCTGAACAAGCAGCGGCGCGAGATCGAGACGCTGCAGCTGGTGGTGGACGTGGACGGCAACCTGGTGAACGAGATGAAGCTCCTGAGGAAGGAGAGCAGGAACATGAACTCCCGCGTGACGCAGCTCTACATGCAGCTGCTGCACGAGATCATCAGGAAGAGGGACAACTCCCTGGAGCTTGCACAGCTGGAGAACCGCGTCCTCAACGTCACCTCGGAGATGCTGCGGCTGGCCTCTCGGTACAAGGAGCTGGAGACCAGGTTCGCCATCATGGCCGGGGTGGTCAACAACCAGTCTGTGCTCATCTCTGCCTTGGAGGAGCAGTGCCTCCGGACCCTGGGACGCGGCGAGCTGCCCGTCGTGCCGCCGCTGGTGCAGGTGGTGCCCGAGAATATACACATGAACAACCGCTTCACCAACGAGATACAGAGGAACGGTAACAACCGCGCATTCCCGCGCGGCTCGCGCATGGACACGCCCACAGCGAGCCCGTTTGGACTCAACCCACCGCCGCCACAGGGAACGCTCATGGCGGACGGTAAGTGTGTCAATACATGAAAAGGGGATTTTGTGGGAGGCATGCGACGGAAAGCCTCTCGGTAGTCGTTTAATTGTCCACGACGCCTGGTAAATGCAGCGGCCCAGTTGGCTGAGGAGCAGCGAAATCACACATTCTTGCTATTCCCTCACGTACGCACAAAATTATTCAGATGTATGAGTGTACATGTCTACGCCATGTCCTGCGCATCTTCCCTTCATACAGCCCAATAAACGTGTATTTTAGCGTGACCCCACCTTACCTCCTCCCATAAACTACTATGCAAATGATAACAAATGCGCCCTTGTTCTCATCCAATATGCAATGACTTATCCAGCCGCAAAACGTGTAACAAAAAAAGAAAATTCAATGACTGAGCTCGACGTTTTGATCACAGATGTGTAGACAAGGATACATTTTATATTTAGAAGTTTGTCCTCCGGTGTCAGCAATAATATAAAGTCAACGGAGTGGCAAATGGTTACAGCAGTGAATGCATCGGGTTCCGAGAACCGTACCACGTCAGAAACTATAAAGGAGGAGTCGCATATCAAAGTCGATAAAGAGAAGAGTTGAAAGTGTGGCAGCTAAGCTCACAGGAAGAAAGGACGGCTGTAATCATAAAAAGACATTGTCAATAATATGTTAATACTATATGAAAGAGATAAAAATAATATAACAGAGTGATATTGGATAATTAATATAAGTGATGAATTAGAACTGGATAAAAAGTACTGTATATGCCGGTGCACGGATCCGTGCGTAATTGCCTCATGTGCGGCATGGATGTCTGAGTCTCAGCAACAGCACATATTCTTTAACAGAGACAAGTGCAGCGCATGACGATATTTTTGAACAGTGAGTAAGATATTTAATCTGTGGGAACTGGGAAGTATGCCGGGGTGCGCACAATGGTGATATAGAGAGGGTGACTATACAGTAGGCCTAATGATGGCCAGCTGGTTAACGCTGTACAGTAGTCTACTCTAAAATTTAATAAATCTCACTCTCTGAACACCTCAAAAACACTCTAGAGAATTATAGAGATCCCAAGGGCTCCTTACTAAAGCCAATGTTTTGTAATCCGCAGGAGCGGTGTTTGCGTTCCTTGCTTACATAAATATACAGTTAATAGCATTTAATGTTTGGGTTTGGCTTTTCTGATGTTAAACATGATGTTAAACATGAATAAATCCTCATTATGCTACATAATCTAATGTTGTGGTCATCGGATGTTTTTTTCATTGACAACGCCATGTTGCCTTGTAGTAACTGGAGGGGATACATATTTGGTGTTGTTTGGTACTAGTTTGAAATCGACATGTTACAGAGCCAGACTTGACTTTGCGCTTCGCACATTCTCACGGCAGCGTGAGACTTTGCGGTGTGCTGCGCACACTCTCGCGTCACGTTAATTTTGATACATCACACTTTGTGCGTGGAAACCAGCATACACAACCTTTTTGTGCACACGCAATGTTGATACATTAGGCCCCAGGTCTCACAACGCCTCTAGTGATTGGTCAAATGTCCAAAAAGCGAATGACGTAGGGTGTTTTCTTCTGAGAAGGTAAACTTTTTTCAATGTTAACTACATTTTCAAGAGAGCAAGCACGTAGTTACATTTACTAACGGAATATTTTGCATGTGAGGAAACAGCAGATTCCCTTTTTTTTCTACTAAAAAACTAAATCCAGCATGCAAGAACATGCAACCAGGCATAAACAAGCAAGACACAAACATTAAGAGAATTAAGCCAACTCAGGATTACACTTTAACCACAATCGATCACAGATAATCATCTGAGCTGGATGATGCCATTATCTCTGACCTAGACTTACTTCTCTGACCACAAGCTGAGGATATAAGAGCCAAATGTTTTCCAGCATGAAACCAATTTGCGAGGTTATAAAGTGGCTTGGAAATTACTCTCTTGAAAAATGGGGCTGGACTGTTATGGCTAGTGATTAGCCCATGGCAGGGAATGCTGATAGGGGGTTTACACAACCAGATGGCTAAGGGGATGAGATCATTAACAGCTAATTTCACATGGAAGCAGAAATAAAAGACAGCAACTAGGAAGGGGTGGTGTCTGAGAAATATTAGTAAAACATCAGGCCAATGTCTTACTAGTTTAACTGTGTCTGACTAAAAGCAACTACTTAACTCCGTTCTTGCTTTTGGCCATACTAAAATAACCAATAGCCAGAGGGAAATTATACATTAAGCTTTTAACAACTCTGCCAAGTGTATTAATCTTAAGGAGCTCATAAATCTCAATTCACATAGAACAAAACAAATGTAACAAGGTTAATTTATGATACAGTACATATGTTATAATGAATACCCACCAGAGAAGGATGTACAACAGCTCTCAGTACTGCACTGGCAGTTGCTTCATGTATGATAGGCATAATTACAAAATACTGGACTTCATGCATAAGAGCAAGTGTCCAAAAGCTTTGGCCAGCAGCCAATGTTAAATATGCTAGAGCCTGAAACCCTAATAAAATCACCATGGAGAATTGCAACAGACAGGGATGAATATTTTCTGCTTCGTGAGCAAACACAGCTCATCTACTCACAGTTAATCAATCAAGATAAACAGAACATCAGACAGACTCACCCCCAGAATTCTTAATAATATGGTTTTATCCATTATACCATTTACATTAGATAATTACAGTATTTTTCATTTCAAAGCCAGTGATTAGTTAGGTGGCTAAAACCGTCAGCTGTCTCAACTCTCCAGACTGCATTCCTACCGATAAGGGAAAAGTTGTTATTGAGCCCAAGCACATTACTGTAGCCACCAACAGGCTCTGCGCTGCATACTGAATTCAACAAAACACTATTCTTTACAACAGTTTGGTCTAGTTGAAGCCTATTTAAACTATAAAAGCTTAAATGTCTCGGTTTATTTTTAACATCAATGTCACACACTGTATAAACACTTGTACATTCTGTATAAAGTCTGAACTTGCTGACAGAAAATGAGAGTCTGAATGTGTGTGAGCGAGAATGGGAGGAGAAACCACATCCTAAAACAGAAAGGATGTTTGACAAAGACATTATGACTAGAAAAATAGACGTTATGCTAGGGGGATTTAGGTACCTGTATAAAATTATACAGTGGTTGTGTGCATTTCCAAAGTCAGTAGAGAAAAGGCCCCCACACAATGTGTTCATGCTCAATACAAATCATACACACAAGGGAGAGAAAAGGCTGCTAGGTTATGGTTGGCAAATGCAACCAACACTTAAATAAAAGCCAGAAATGCATGTCAAAAAAGGACAATTTAACATTTGTCTCATAATGCACCTCAGTGTCTTTCATTAGACTTCTGACGAATCTAAAAAATGTCTTCACATCAAAGAGTCAATCACTCTCTTTTAATTTCATATGTTGCAATGATTATCATACAATTTTTTTAAGAGTATTATAGTCAGATTTAGTAAGTCAAAACATTTTGAAGACATTGGGTAAAATAGAATTGTGTAAATATTTTTGAATATTTCGTTAAAATATAAATCTGTACAGTCTATCCGGTACTATTGTACTGTATTAAAGAGTTCCTCCACATGTATACCAAGTTACCTTATTATTGTCAAGATGTTTTCGACTATGGCTATCAGCTCAATAGACCTTTCGCCAGAATCAAGTTAACCACGCAAAGGGCAGACGGACAGCTTTGTCGGACAGCTGTCCCACATGACTGAGCTGACCATAACATCAGAGACGACTTTGATAACGTCCAAACATTGTGTCATTAATAATATTTGGAGAAGTCAGAAAACGGCAGGATTTAGCTACTTAATGGTTTCAGTTTCTCATTTTAATCAAGTACTATTTAATTATTTAAAAAAACACAAGACCTAATGTAAACGTTTACTGTAACCCATCGCCGGGTCATGAGGGTACATCCCCGTGAAAAACAGGCTTACTACAGTAGTGATATAGTTAATCCTACTTTCCCTATCCTACAACAGTTGTCGATTTAATTTTAGATCATTTAATTTTCAATTAATGAGAAATATTGCTGTGAAGCGTATCCAAATAAAGGTGAAGTGAAACAATTCAGGCAGCAAATGCCTATATTTTGTTTTGGACGGACGACTGAGGGGAGAACAGTAGCCTACCGTACAGTTGCTATCAGGTACATAGGACAGGCTACTACATTCTTCTGGTTACGATTGACGAGCCTTAAAAATGTAAAACTGATACAGTCTAGTAATTATATTACCTTATAACAAAACGTATTTGTGTGGTCTCGTGAATTTGCATTCAAATCATAGTTTAGTTTTTCCGCATGGCTTTAGGAAATGTAAAGATCTGTAGGCTAAATCCAGTCTGTCTAGGTAGGATATATGGGGCTATATGTGGTTTCCATGTCCCATACCATCCTGTTGACATTTTCTAAACAAATCTATGTTTAAAGTTAACAGATTTGATGGAGAGACCGTGATTCCAGATGAAGTGATTCTTGTTTGTCGACACACTCCGGCGCATAGCAACATTTCGGCCTTCCGATTAGTCAGATTGCCTGTCAATCGAACTCTGACCGACAGAGATCCTTGGTCTCTGAATCACTTTTCTTCTTCTCTTTGTTTCCCTACAACTGTTCCTCCAAGGCACACTTCCGTTAAGGGACTGTGCCCAGGTGCGGCAGGCAGGCCACAGCACCAGTGGGATGTACCTGCTGAGAGCAGAGAGCAGCGACCGGCTGATCCAGGCCTGGTGTGAACATGGCTTGGACAATGGGGGGTGGACCGTGTTGCAGAGGAGGAGAGACGGCTCCGTGAACTTCTTCAGGAACTGGGACAGCTACAAGGTACGGAAGGAGAAGGCTGCTATAACGGGTGCGTTGTGAATAAAAGATACGAGGCGACGAATAGAGACATAAAATAGAGAAAATAGCGCGACAGCCTTTGGCGTGAACATTACAAAACTGCGATAGTTGCCTCAGTTTTGGTCACGTCAACATGACAAAGAACGAAGAGATTTCCAGTACACAGTGTCAGGACAATATGTAAATGGTCACTGGTAATGTTTGGGCTGGAGGGGAGAAGAGAAACCAAATGTCAAATACTGCATGAGAAAAGAACGTGATCATCCACCCCTCAGATCTCCAGTCCTTGCAGCATCTTACATATTAAACCAGTCAAAACACTCCTGACCACAACACAGAACCAAACCGCAGCTCTCCCAAACTAATCTTACATAAACAACCCAACATTAGCCAATCATGTTGAGCCTGCTACCCATCACAGTGGATGGCTTAGCGGTGAATCACCACATACACACACAGTTGCTAGGGACCTGCATATGGATTCAGAGAGCCCCCGTATGGGTTGACGAAGGACAAAAAAGACAAAACACACAAACACAGTCCATTACCTGTTTGTCCCAAGACAATACGCTCTAAGAGCTAACACAGATGGCTGTAGGGCGAGAGGTGAGAAGAGGCACCCCTCGCCATAACTCTAATAAGACTAATATGGACACAAATACAACGTAAGTGGTCTATCCCCCCCCAAAAATAAAAAATAATAGCATTCATGAACATGAGAATTCTATTTAGTATTACTGGAAAAAAACAGGCTCCCTTGAACTAAACACTGCCAAGATATTGTATTATTCAGACAGGTCTGTTTGTGGCTTTTGGACATGACGTCGTCGACCCCGGCCACAGGGGAGAAACAAATGTAAATGTGGTTCGAGTTCAAGAATAAAAGAGCATTTGCACAGTGAAGGGTGTACACGTAATACCTTGTTGTGTTGCTGCCCCATCCCTGCCCCCACAGAAAGGCTTTGGGAACATTGACGGCGAACACTGGCTTGGCCTGGAGAACATCTACAACCTAGCGAAACAGGGAGACTACAAGCTGATGGTGGAGCTGGAGGACTGGACGGGGAAGAAGGTGTATGCCGAGTACAGCAGCTTCCACCTGGAGTCTGAGAGCGAGGGCTACCGCCTCAGGCTGGGCACTTACCAGGGCAATGCTGGGGACTCCCTCAGCAGCCACAATGGCAAACAATTCACTACTCTGGACCGAGACAAGGACGCCTTCTCTGGTAGGGAGACATAAAGACATCGCAAAAGTGGCCTATAATGACTACGAATACAATTTGAGACTAAGCGTAATTGTGTGCCAAGGTTGTTAATATTACATTTTTATGGATAGACTACATTTCTAGTAAAGTAATGGCTAAGGCAAATGCTTTCGTGTAAGCAGAAATAATTTAGGTTTAACTTCAGAGGAAGTTCACCGCACATGATGTTTCTTAAAGTGACCGACTGACATTTCACATTGAAAGGAATACGGTACAGCTATTGCAAGCTAATTGTAAGCTAATACACTTCACACAATTCACCAAATATCTCCTCGCATTTTGCTATATTACCTTTCTGTGCGTGTTGGAAAAATAATCCGGTACATTTACACAACCCTGACTCCGTAAATAAGAACATAAAGTGGCGAAAACTGCTCACAACCACAAAGCCTTGCTTCACATTGCATTTCAACGTATTGGGCAGCGCTGTTGATGGATATTGTTTTGATTTGAGCTCGAAGTTAGCAAGTGCTTTCAAAAATAATGAACCCTTCCATTAATATTCCTATTCCCTAGGTAACTGTGCCCACTTCCATAAGGGTGGTTGGTGGTACAACGCCTGCGGCCAGACCAATCTGAACGGGGTGTGGTACAGCGGGGGAGTGTACCGCAGCAAATTCCAGGACGGGATCTTTTGGGCGGAGTACGGAGGCGGCTTGTACTCACTCAAGTCTGTTCGCATGATGATCCGTCCCATTGACTGACTCACGGGACCAGGACACCGTTGAAAATGACCTCTGACCCCTCACTATCACAGTTGCCCTCTGCATACCCATCAATGGCTCACGTGAAGGCAGCCAGCCAATCCCTGCCGACGGTCATGCTAGCCTTAGGAGAGACACGAGGGTGTATAGGGAGATGGGAGAATGTAATCCCAGTGCTAGACGAATGCCTCCCAGCAGCTTGTGTGGTGGCCAGCTCCCATGTGACTCTAATGCTGAGATGAAGGAGGCTGCCAGTGCTCTCTCCCTACTCACCCTGACCTTAAGAGGCCCAGCAGGAATAGCTCAGCTGGCTTCCGAGCGCCAAACAGTATTATCCTCAAGTGTCTTAATTAACTTACTATTGCTGAAATGTATTAAAAGGGAACCTTGTCAAGTTGCTACGGTCATGATTTCTACTGGAGCAGCTAATCGGGGCGGCTCAGTGAAACCAATGGACATCGGGATATATATTTGTAATCTTACTGCATGACTAAAGTACAGTATAGACCTGTGTTGCCAGTTGGGATGCATTTTCTTCCCGTTAGAGGGGTAAAGGGAAGGCCTACATGCACTACTCTGTGGGTTTGGGCTTCTTGTGTGGGTTCCCAACCTCCCACAACCTTCTAGAGTAATAATGCAACAATGTGCCTGTGCAATGTAGGTACCGGTACGGCTAAGCTGGCTTAGGTATGTAAATATCTCAGAGAGTTCATTTAAGATGTGGAGTTCAACTCAGGCTGAATGATGTTTCCCTTGTTGTCTCCCTGCCATCACAGCTGTCTGTTATTTATCACTGTATTTATATTGAGTATACTGGCAGTCACAGCCATGTTCTATTTACTCGCAATGTATTTTTTTAAATCAATTTGCAGATACAATAAATTCATGTAATATAACAAGACAAACAAACATGTCTGATGGACATGGCGTTGGACAAGAGAACTTAGGACAAGCAACGCCAGTCTGCCACATGGCATTCAGTTGATTAAACTGGCTTTGTTTTTCCATACATTCAAGGCTCTGACTCTCATTCAGCCTTGAATTAAAAAAAAAAATAAAAGTTTGACAAACATGCGTTCTGAAACGGGGCCCAGGTGTAGTTTCAGAAACACGCACACACACAATATACAGTATTCAGGTATTATCAACAGAGACGATCTGTACAACACTCAACTGAAATGCATGATGTACAACAGCAGGATTTAACATTAATGTATCTTTGTGATTGAAGTGCAATGTAGGCTGTCCAGGGACCGGAAGATATTAAGGGAAAAGCATGATTTACATCGGCTCCAACAGGAAATGGAAGGATGGAAAGAACGGTAGAGAAATGGCACTTCTGCAGGCAGTGTCACGACAGACTAAGGAAGGAAAACATTTTAAATCATAACTTCTAGCTTTACGTAGTGTGTATAAGTGCACAAGAACCTCGCAGACAGATTATGTACTGTATGTAAAAAAAGAAAATGCAGATACATTTGGTCAACACCAAAAACAAAAGAAAAAATATGAAAGGAGGTGGACAACCATTCCTTCCTTCCATATATACATTTTTCACGTTTTTACTTTCCCTAAAAGATATATCCTGAAGTAACTGCTCCCCTCTGAACCTTCCCCGCTGTGGAGCTGTAAATGACAGAGGTTGCGCCTGACTCAAATGTAGAACTCAAAACACAACAGGGAAGACTATGGATGTGTGCGATTAGTCAAACTGTTAAATGTTGCCAGTCTCGCTAGTCGGCACCAGAAATACTAGTCGGTTAAACGTATTATTTGATTTTTGAAAGTAGTAGGTACTTTTTTCTTGTTGACTAGGTCAGCCAGTCTCTCGCTGTCTGCACTCGAAACGCTGTTGACGCTCGTGAATAACTGAGCGGAAGTTCACAGTTGGCGCTCTGCTATTGTCATTTTACAAAGATAATATAATTTAATAATAAATGTAGATGGGCTATAAAGAAAATAAGGAGAGCGGGGAAGCCTACCAGTAGAATACACACTAGCATATTAGAGATACAGTCTGTAATCGACACTGAAGATGCTTGGACATGAGCTAACCGAACTGGCAGCAGAGTAAAGTTCCATATATTGGCTATCTATGCTGTCAGACTGAGAGACTCCTGCCCAGGCCAGGCTTTATGCGGCATACTGGCACTCTGACACACAGGCCTGTAGGTCATGGAAACTAAGCAAAGGATATTAAGCCTTAAAAAAATTAAATAAATAAACAAACAGCCGGCGTCTCTGATCTGACACTTTGCCCCCAGTGCTTTCCATTACATTAGTTACACCACAACCATACAAACAACAGGAGTGTGCTGGAACGGATGAGAGGGAAACGAGGCCCGCTCCTGGCCACAAACTCTTCCACAAACACTGACTGGGCATTAAACGTGCTTATTTTTGCATCTACAGTAATTGCACTTGAATACATTTTAAGGAGGCACAAAGCAGTCAATTTGTAAAACATATTTTCAGTTATGGAAGGCACAAATGTATGTGTGTGTACGCACGATTGTGCACGCACGCCTCTGTTGGCAATAGAAGCATCTGGCTGTGGAACAGGAACAAGTTAATTTCAGTAGTTAACAGGCTGGCTGGGTGGCACGAGGACAAGCCTAACAAGTCAAGAGTTCAAACAAATGGCTCAGAAACAGTATGCCTGTAAACCAGGAGGTGACCTCCCTATTACAGCCCATAAACTGTATAAATAGATGAACAACCCTTTCATGACGTCATCACCTATAGTTTCTCTGAAGATGTGGCGGTTTGAAGCTCAAGCTGTGTTGGCTCTGGCCATTCTTGCAGTACCCGACTATGCATGTAACTCCCAAATATTCAAAATAATAATTAGATAAATAGACCATATATTTTCAAAGTTATTCTGTATAAAAACTCACAAGTACAGTTGTCAAGAACAGGGAAACCAGCTATAAAAACTGAAACGGTTTGTACCAGGCTTCAAACTGCTGTAAAGTTTGACATTTTAACATTGGGTGGATGGAAAGGTCTAGATGGGCTATAAAGAAAATAAGGAGAGCGGGGCTTTTGGAGCCAGCCTCAAGTGGCCATTTTAAGAACTGCAGATGTTGGCACTTAATTTCTCAGCACCGGAGGTTCCTACTTGTTAGTATCATAGATCAGTTTCAGGGAAGTCAGTCAGTCTGCACTCAAATACACTTTCACATTAATCCCCATGACAACTGGGCCTCCTCATCTTTCATTTGTCCAGCTTTTACCATGGGGGTTTGAAGTCAATACATGGGAAGGGAATGTCCGACACTAAAAGGAGTTTTAATTTCTGCCAGCCACTAGCAGACTGCAACCTAGTCACATGCAAGAAACAAACAATCTCGCTCTCTCCCTCACTTTCTCACTCATACACACATTCCGCCATGTGGTGGGGATTCTACAACCGAGATTATGAGGATATGTAGCCAGACTGGTGCCATTTCACAACATTTCTCTCGTGTGTCGAGCTAGTAAGACATGTCAAGGGACGTCTGCTGTGTGAGGTAGGCAGAGAACGTATAGCTAGATGATTGAAATGTTGTGTTAGGGATAGTTCTACAAAGGAAAACGCTTGTGAGGAGTTTGTAGGTAGGTAGGTGTGTGTTTTTTGGTACTTTGTGTCAGTTCAAATGGTTTTGAAACTGAATTATAGACCAGTAGCAGTGATGCGAGCCAGAGGGTCAGAACAAAGTCAGCAGAGCGCTGTATAGAATATTTCTGGTGAAATGCAAACATACTGTACATACTGTATGCAATGAGATCCCTCATCTAACTTGGAAGATTTCCATGGCTTCTTAATCACATAATGTTCAACCAACGTGTAAATATCACAGAGTGTGACAGTTTTGTGTGTTTGTTCAAATGTTAAGGCTGTTTCAGAAACATGCTGAAACACATCCAAGCCTAAAACTATGAAGGTTTGACCATTTAAGTTCTGAAGAACACATCACCCAATTTTAGATATTTCATTTAAGTGACTGGAACTCATGTGACTGTAATTTAGTTTGCAAAGATTTGCTATTTTTGAAAATAGTTTGACCTCAGATCCTATACAGATAACAGTGTGCGTGCTTGCGTAGTTACCCAAGTAAGGTATGCAGGGGACCATGCTCTGGCTGCTAATGTAGTCTCTCAGCCGTTTATAGTTTTCTTCTTTGGACATCAGGTATTCCAGACGCTCAAATGAAGCTTTGTCCTTCCGACTCAGCAACTGGTGCATAAGAAACAATATGGGAAAGAGACAAAGATTTGACTAGTTAGTCAGTTTTTGATGTTATAGCGTGACAACAACACTTTTCCACTGTACATACGCTAGTCGTAAAGAGGTGTCCTATCAGCCACATCCACACAGAGAGACACCACATTACCCGAGTAGTGAAATCAAAGTGCCACAGGCACAATGGCACAAGAGAAAGCTGGACTTTGCAGCAGACAATGAAAGAAAATTGAGCAAACAATTGCAGACAGATTGTCACGCTACTAGAGACTATAGGCCAGGCTAGAGCTTATGTAAGCAGAGAAGTATGCAGTTTTCCTAGAAGAATATTACATTTGTGTGCTAGGATTGTCTGTCCATGTGTGAGAGGTGCAGATGTGAAGCCTATTAGGACTACAGTGTACTCTGAGAGGTTCCTCCTAGGCAACATAGCTATATGTAAAAGGTCCGTTTACAGTTTAACTATCTGTGTGCTCCCGCTGATCTAATAAAATGTGTACTTTTATTTAGACCTTTTTAACAATAATAAATAAAATAAAAACATTCTTGTTAAACCAAAAGAGATCAAATGTGCCTGCAACAGTGTGTTGTTTAAGTGTGCATCTGTTCTTCAGTCTCCTGAGCAGCAGGTGTGGTGTGTCCTGGCCAACAATGGTATTTATTGTAGAGCTCACTGGGTGAAGGAGCTACTGTGGTTTCACTGACCTCAGCATATTAAATATCCTCCATTACATCAGGGAATCATTATGCAAGCTCTGAATCATATGCTGAAATACAGATTGCCCGGCCTTTACGGGTCTGGGTTCTGGAGTTCTTTATCGTGCTTCAATATGGCACACCATTGTCATCATTACCAAAAGCACAGGACAAAAAGCTCAAATAAAATGCTGGTGGGGTAGTTTCCAGATCTTGGATGTGGCACAGACTTAACGTCAACCACTTTTAAGCATATAGTTGCAACAATAATAACTGTGGAGTGATGCGTTCACTCTTCTTAAAGAACATCCCCTTTTTTGAAGTGGCACACGCTGTTGTAGGTAGGATTTGAGAGTTGCAACGAGAGACAGCAAAATACAAAATAAAATAAAAATTTTAAAAAGATTTTTCAACAACAAAAACAACCCAAAAACACACCCCCTCCTCCTCTGCTACCCTCCCTATGGAGCCTGCGATGTAAACACGAACACAAATAAAGTGTGTATCCATAAGGGAGACAGAGCTTCTGAGGAAGCACCCTATGGCATTGAAGGGAGAGGTGTTTTTGTTTTGATCAACTTCAAATATCAACTATCTTTCTCCAGGATCCCTGACTACACATTTAATGGCATGTCTTCTGTATGAACCTATCAAGTTTGATATAGGACCTCTATAAATCACATGCAATTTTGCTTGGAGTCAAACGCACTCACCGCCCATGTCTTGGAAAGTCTGAAGATAGGAGCACTTTGTAATCCTGATACCACAGCCATGACTGCATGCAGGTTGTTCAATTCACACAGTTTCTATTTAGGAATAAAACAGCCAGGTTACATTTAATACAGGGGAAAAAAACAACTAGAACTATTTTGCAGCCATGCACAAGTACGTTGTTTACCTTGGCAGTGCGTATGTAGTGGCCCAGCACCTCAGCCCTGATCTTCAACGTCTGCGCGTGGAGAATCTCCCGCACCACCCAGAAACTGGTCTACAAAACACGCATACATAAACACATTTACCAAACAACCCTTGACACGAACCGCCAAACAGACACAGAGGCGCCTAGAAAATATTGTGGCAATCATACATGGGAATGTTTTGTCCTGTGTGCGCGCGTGGCGTTTGGTCAATGCGCAGAGAGGACTTAAGGTATGAATGAGGCAGAGCTCTGGCCTGTTTAACCTCCACAGCCTTGGACGCACAAGAGCCAAGGCCTGACGACAGAGTGCTCTGGGCTGAACAAAGTATTTACCGGATCAGGAACACACAGGGCAGATTGCTAACAGGATCTCTGTGTCTATTTAGAACAGATGAGTCAAACATGTGTCTAAAGTGAAAGTGAAGGAAGAGCAGTTCCCAAGAGCAGAATAGAAAAATTTAACTGATCTTAAGTTATTAGCAACACACACACACACACACAGTGCTAATACAAAAACCGATGCAAGTGTGCGTGTGTGTGTTGAAGCGCTTGGCAAGTCCAAAAGCGACGTATGAATGTTGCCGCTTGGGGCTAAGGCGGCTAAGTGAGCCAAACTGATCATTACATACAGTGGTGTTTGGGCCTTCGGGAGAGATGGAGACAAGCAGAAGAAAATTAGGAAAGAGTGCGTTGAACTCAAGGTCTTCATGGGGTTTCAAAGCCCACAGCTGTCTGCACATAGTGTTCCTGATAAGAACGGTTCAGACCGACCCAACATTCCCCAATGACGTGGGCCCACACCTATTCCGCTCATTCCTTCTTTTCTTAAACGCCTACCCGTGTATTTGACTGATTGATGTCTGTGCGTAGGTCGCATTCTAGTGAGCAAATCCCATTATGTGGCTTATTTTTGACCGATTTCCCTAGAAACAGCATCATGTTTCCATTTTAACACAAGAAGGCAAAACACAAGAGGTGGAGTGATAAACCAGCCCCAGTGTTTCCGCTATGTACATTCATTTATGGCGGCCCGCCACGGCTATATCACAAGTGCCACTCCTTCAGAATTGTATGAAATATCGTGAAGAGTCGCGATAATGCGTTGCACAGCCCAGTATGCGCAAGTAACTTACAGCATTTTCCCAGGCAGTAACAAACAGAGTAGAAGACAGCAATATTGCCGGAGAACTAGGAAAAAAGGTACATTTAATTAAATAGTCAGGTGTTGCCCAAAGAGGTGGTGATCTCTCATGCCTGTTCTACCTCGCCTAAACAGTGGCGCCACCAATAAATAAAACACACCCCAGCTACCCACCGGACCTGCATTCAGTAAGCTAATAACTCTTTCACTTCACCTGTTGAGTGTGTGGGTTTATGTGTAAATCGTCTTTTACAGCGCAACGTTACAACAACTGTAACAAATCTCTTCTCTGTGCCCGTTTATTGTTCCGCTTGTGGTTCAGCGTTTAGGTTAATTCTTGTCTGCACTTGTAGACTAGTACTGGGCTACTCTGTTGGTACTCAAATCATCATTCCAGTCAATAATTTCGATGTTATGCTATAAGGAAGGCCGATTTTATGCTATTAGGAAGGCTAACATTAGCTTGGTGAATCACATAGCCTGGTAACTTCAATAAACGTCAATAAAATAGCCAACGATGTAAGACATGGAGGGGCTCAATGTTTTGCAATGCTTTGAATGTGCATTACGTTTTTAACGTGAATTGAAATCTTACTGAAACACAGGCTATGAGCGATTAAAAGTGCAGTGGTTTATAAATTATTGTAAATGTATTAATGTATAATTGACATGAATAGTGCCTGCAGTGCCATATTAAGAAGGTTACTGCTCCAAACAAAAAATGTGATGAGGACAGAAGGGTAACTTATCATACATGTGTTTTGACTCTTTTGGGACAATATTGAGAAGTTGATCTACAGGAGCATTTAGGCCTACTCCATTCTATTCAGTTATATTTTGTTTTCCTTTAGCCTATATAAAGATACCGTTATCATAAATGGATAAATGGAAAGGCACAAACTGATGCTTTGAAATTCACCAGAATGCAGTTAATTAAGTGTTTGACACTCAATAATGTATGGGGGAGGACCCCATAACCCCATGCCCCACTAAACATCAAAACTCCTCCAATAGAAGCAATAGAAGCAGATTCTCATGAATCTTTAGTACATTCCTCTGCAGATGAAAATAATAAAAAATGCAAAAGCAGTTCTTTGACTTACTTAATGAGGAACAACAACAAGAATGGATTGATGAATTAATATCCAGTTGAGTTGCAACCTATAAAGTGAAATACTGTACGCACAAAAGGTAAACATGAGATGGATGGTCAAACATTATGTTCCTCCAAATTACAAGGGGCCTATCCATTTCCAACAAGTATGAAAATGCTCTGCTGTCCAACCCAGGGAGTAAAACATGCTACTGAGTCACATGAATTCCCTCCCAGAGGTGGAATGTTACAACTGTGACCTATGTGGAAGGAGCTGTGGTCATGGATAATTCAAATGAATTATACCGGTGGGGGTAATCCCAGAGCATCATGGTCAGTCTTGGCCTGATGTGCATGTCTGTGTTACCATACCAATAGAGGCCAATAAAGTCCCCGTGTATGGGGTCAAGACAGCACTTTGATGAGGCGGCCATTCATCTGCAAATGCTCCACGTAGTACAAATCCACGAGCAAAACCAGGGCTCCACCAACAGATGTAGTTTGTCTTTAAGGAGGCCTTTTATGAGGGTATAAAGAGCTTTAGTGACAGCCTGCACAGTCTCCCCTCAACAATAATGATAAATACAGGGACAACCCCGAGAAGTCTATTTGCTGGCTAGATGCAGAGGAAAGAGCAGACCTGGTGGGGGAGTAAAATAATGAAAAATGGAGAGGATAAATTATCCTCTAAACATGAAACATCACCTGTATATATGCTGAATGACATCAGAAGGGGTTAAACAACATCATAATCTAGATGAAGATCCCTATTCCTTTATAATGGTTATTTCTATACAACAGTTACGGATTATTTTAACCAGTCTTTAACCATCTGTTCCAACCTTGTTAAACAAATTGGCCAATGCGTCTTAATTTAAACACCCTCCTATCCTACTAGCCCGGTCATTATTTTATTGCACACAGTCCTACTTTTCTCTGTCAACACTACTTTTCCCCTGATGTCTCCTACACGTTGACGTGTCTTTGCAACAATCTGATGAGAATCATTTCTATGGGTTTATCATAATGTGTGAATATGTTGACGGCAACTTTCTTCTTGACGCCTACTAAAAACAATCTTGCCAGTTCTCTTCTGCTCCGATGGTGTACGGCACGTGCGGTGCCAGCAAAACATGCAGTGAAGGAAGAGGAATATGGCTTGGGCTCCGTCTGAGGGGCTGGCTGGGACCTAACCCCATACTCTCCAACTCCCATAATTCAAATGGATCATTTTCCTTGGCTCATGATGGCTGAATGTGTGTAGCTAGTGTCTTGAATCGTCGTTTGGGATCGGCTACATGGGGAAGTTTCCACAGCAACACATTCTTGTTGAATCAGATCAGTTTATACCATGGGTCTTTAAAGCGGGTCTTAAAGGGGATATGCGTAGAAAGTGGAAGAGGATTAAAGTATATAACTGCCCCCTTACATCACCCGTTGGTGATTTTATGTAGCCTGGCTCCCTGGAAACCCAGTTCGCATTAGCATTCGCACAGCCACCCTGCTGGCAGCCCAATGAGCGTGGGTTAGGAAGATGACATTGACGTCAAGCGTGTTTCGAAATGGTGGTAGAGTTAGATAAGGCAATCAAAATAATTGTAGCAACGCCGATTGGTTCAGCACTGTCTAATCATTTCTAAATAAACCAGAGGTCTATGCAAAGCAGGAGGAAACGACTGCGAAAACCTCCCAATGGAGCGTGGCCAGATTAGATTACACCAGGCTAGATTTCATGGGCCATGGGGAAAGTATTTGTGATACAGTGGTGCTAAAAGATAAAAAATACCTCCATGTACAGTAGCCTATACTCACAGTCAGGGCCTTGTGATTATAGTGTGAATGAATCAGGTTCTCTGGGGTGTATTGTGGTTATTTGTATTCATATATTTGGTGGTGGATGTTATTAGGGGCTCTTTCAGCTCTGCCCACTGCCCATGTTCTCAACTGAAGGCTTGAATGTGCTGCCATAACAACCAGGGATTCAAAACACACATTTCATGGAAGGTAGGGGGATGATTTGGTACTTGGTGGTTGGAGAGACGAAGAAGGATAGTCTGTGGAAACTGCATAAATTATGTCTGTGTTGCTTAAAAGGGAGATCTATAAATTTACACTACATTTTACCTTTAACCATAACATTTATGTTTAAAGACGATGGGGTCACAGTGCGAGTATCTTGACTGGGCTGTGTGTGTGTCTGTGTACGTACACATACGTTAGGGCTGTGCAATTAAAATACATTTTACAAAACTATTTTACATTGTACATTTTGCAGCTCATTTAAAAAATATATTCTGACCGATAACAGTACTGTATGTGTGCGGTTATTTGGCGTTGCTACCTTAGCTAGTCAGCACCAAAAAAGCTAGTCGGAACCAAAAATACTAGTCGGTTGAACCTATTATTTTAAATGCATAATTTTTGTGAAAGTTGTACTTTTTCTTAATCACTGTCTGTCTCTCCCTGCCTGCACTTGCAAATTGATTCGGGGTAGACTTGAAGCGCTTATTTGTGCAGAAGCAGCAAATGAGAGAGCAGCTACTAAGTCACAAGCTCAGTCTTCCTAGACACAATCAGTAGCTACTAGGGGTGCAACGGTTCACCCAATCCACATTTCATACCTCGGTTTTTGAGGAGTGGTTTTATTGTAATTTTCCCCCTTGAGTGGTATAATCTCTGCTGCCCACAGGATGGTCGAGTGGTCTGGGTGTTTGGCTCCCAGCCGGAAGGTCTTGATCAGAATGTCTAAACCCCTACCCCCCCCCAACTGCTCCCGGTGGTTGGTCGCACCTTGCATGGCAGCAATCACCATTGGTGTATGAATGTGTGTGTGAATGGGTGAA